>VXBB01014366.1:375848-421455 GCA_013399915.1 Illadopsis cleaveri
GTCCAGGAGAGAGTGAGGTAGAAAAGGGAGATATATATATATATATATATATACATGTGGAGATATATCAGTAGATAAAGAGGTTTTGAAAAGTCTCCATACTTATGAAGATTGAACCGAGTGAAACTCATCTGAGTCACCAACAAATAACTTGGTCAAGATATTCAGTGTTAGTTCATACTAACTACTCTGTTCTCTCCAGGAGTTTGAAGGAGGTGTTTTGGTAGAACAGCTTAATTAAAATTAAAGAGAGAACCCAAGAAAATCCTCACACATTTCCAACAAAATCTGTTCCCTGCTACTGCCATCCTATCCCTTCTTTCTGGAGTGAAGATACCTGCTTCATCTCTCTCACTGTCAATCCCAGTTTAGAGGATCCCACATTGCTTTGTGGGAAGCTTCAATCTTTGCTGTGTCACAGCCTGGCTCTGCCTCTACAATTGACAGTGTTTTGGCAATACCTTCTTGTTTCCACTCCATACCGCCCTCTAGTACCACATGGGCAGATGAGCCTCGCCTGTTACACTAACTGCTACACTTTCCTTCATGATTGATTACATATCCTAAAATGTGAGGACAATGAAGGAAAAATAAATGTTGCTTGGCTTGGGAAATCTGCTCATCTTTATCTTTTCCAGCAGAGAAAAGAATGAAGTCCAAACCAAAAATAGGAAGAATTTAGACTAAATACCAAAGTTTTGNCCAAGGGAAAGATCTCAGAACTGGTGAGTTTGGCCTTGTTTTCAATCCACACACTGACTAAAGGGACTGCTAAAATCTGGAAATACAGTTTTGCCCATTGAACTGTGACAGAACAGAGTTTCTCTTCTTCTCTTAAAGCATTTTGGTTTAGAAGAGTGTCATAGTTAAAGCTGTTCATGAAAAACTCTTTCTGGCTATGGGACTCCCAGATCTCCTGGAAGTGTCAGGAGAACTCAAACAGTTTTCCAGCCAAACTACAGAACCACAGCACAGCCCAGGCTAAAAAGGATCTTGAAAGATCATCTGGCCCAATCTTTCATGGGAAAGGGAGTCCAGATGAGATTATCTAGCACCCTGTCCAATTGCATGTTAAAACTCTCCGTTCATGGGTACTTCATCCTGTCCTTGGGGAGGCTGTTCCAGTGATTGACAGTTCTCACTATAAAAAGTTGAATTTTTTCCTAATTGAAGATGGAACCTCTGCTGGACCAACTTCCCCCCACCCTCATCTTTTCCATGTATCTCCTTGTGAAGTGAGAGCCACTGTCCTGTTTCCAACAGGAAAATATTCAGCCTAAAATGGTGCAATTCCCTTATTTCATCAACCCAGTACTGAAGCATTCAGAGGGGCTCTTTGGGTCCTGTCTGCTTGCAGGAGCACCTGTGAAAGGGGCTCTAGGTAACCCCACCAGGGCAGCCTGCAATATGTGGTCACAAAATGCTCAGGGGCTCATCTGAATGTCCTGCCATGTCACTGCCAGCCCTACAGAGACAGCAGAGGGCTCTTCCTGTGCCAGTCTGTTCCATCTGCAAGGAGGACATCTGGGATTAGTGGGCCCCCTGAGCTCAGACAGAGGTGGAACACAACACAAAAATAGGAATATGGGGTACCTTCATGCAGGTACTCACTGAGAGTCAGGGGATGCCTGGAGCCACTCACCTCAGAGGAGAGTGGCCATTGCAGTGTGTGGGCATTTTTATGGTTGTGCACAGGTCTGTCACTATACATCCATGTTGTTATTCTCATTTGTTGTCATTTTAATGGCCTAACTGTCAGATTCATCTGTCATGATAAACTGTGCATGTAAAAATCAATGTGGAAAAACCAGACTTGCTATGGTATGAGTTTGGGAATTTGGCTCAGAAGTGATACATGTGTATATTTGTGCCTGCAAGGACATATATTTGTATGCATGTGTATGTCTGTGTATTTAATTAATAGATACTGTATTATTGCTATAGTTAGGTAATTCTCAGCCAATTACTTTTATTGCTAAATTTGTTAATTTGCCACTTATCCTCAAGGGACTATATTGACACTGGCAGGATAAGCCTGACTGCTGTTGTGATGTCTAGACAAAAGGAATTAAAGACAGCAGAAATACTTACTCAATATTTTCCTTCTGTGGGAAGTTTTTGTCTCACTCTCAGAAGCTTTTTAATGTAACTCTACTGATGATTTAATATAATAACAAATGTGTGCTGTAATGGAATAAGTGTAAGCATTTTACATGTATTTACAGTTGGCTGGGCAGACTCTCCCTGCCTAACACCAAAGCCAATTTAATATTGTGGATTTTAAATTAAACAAGGAGTGTTAAGTCTCTAGGAATTTTCATTGCAAATAAAAAAAATCCCATCAGTTAGACTGGTATTACGAAAATCCTACACTGTTTTGAAAGGAAGAGAAGGTAAACCCACTCTTTGAACAGCAGAAAAAGAGCAAAGCAAAAACTTGGATTATCTCTGTGTGGGCAACATAATACAGGGAAGATCCAGGGATGCATAAAATCTAGGTCAGAGAACACCATTATAGCAAAAGTCTTGCCTGGGTTCCTGCCAAACCACCAGACAAAACATCCTGCTGCATCACTCCCATCATAACTACTGCAACAAGAGAATTAAAGGGAGGAGTGCTGACAGCTCTCTTTTCAGACTTGTGTCTTGATTTTTCTTCTCCCACGTCTTTAAAGTTATTTACATCAAGGTGTCATCTGTGAAGAGGATCTGAGGTTTGTAAAGGAAATCTGGTTAAGTCAGAAGATTTTCATGGGAAAACATCAAGAGAAAAGAAGAATAGAAGATTAAAGGGTTGTTCAAAGAGAAGAGAAAAGATATATTAATGAAGTAGTCCAGGAGAGAGTGAGGTAGAAAAGGGATATATATATATATATATATATATATGTGGATATATATCAGTAGATAAAGAGGTTTTGAAAAGTCTCCATACTTATGAAGATTGAACCGAGTGAAACTCATCTGAGTCACCAACAAATAACTTGGTCAAGATATTCAGTGTTAGTTCATACTAACTACTCTGTTCTCTCCAGGAGTTTGAAGGAGGTGTTTTGGTAGAACAGCTTAGTTAAAATTAAAGAGAGAACCCAAGAAAATCCTCACACATTTCCAACAAAATCTGTTCCCTGCTACTGCCATCCTATCCCTTCTTTCTGGAGTGAAGATACCTGCTTCATCACTCTCACTGTCAATCCCACTTTAGAGGATCCCACATTGCTTTGTGGGAAGCTTCAATCTTTGCTGTGTCACAGCCTGGCTCTGCCTCTACAATTGACAGTGTTTTGGCAATACCTTCTTGTTTCCACTCCATACCGCCCTCTAGTACCACATGGGCAGATGAGCCTCGCCTGTTACACTAACTGCTACACTTTCCTTCATGATTGATTACATATCCTAAAATGTGAGGACAATGAAGGAAAAATAAATGTTGCTTGGCTTGGGAAATCTGCTCATCTTTATCTTTTCCAGCAGAGAAAAGAATGAAGTCCAAACCAAAAATAGGAAGAATTTAGACTAAATACCAAAGTTTTGTGGCCCAGATTTTTTTTTTTTTTTTTTCATATAGAAAACATAAATTAAAGAAGTGATATATATAGCTAGTGAAAAGAAAAATAGAAGACAGAATGAAAAAGTAGAGGGGAGCTTGGAGAAAGATCTCTCAATTACATGTGCTGTATTGTTAGAAAGTTTAAAGATGCATTTTGTTCTGGAAGCCAGGAATATTTTCTCAAAAACATAAAACTCTATCATGACCCAGATTATGAAAAGTCTTTTCCCTGGCCTCACTAGAAAGGAGAATCTATGGCAGTTTGGAGGCTGTTTGACAGCCTGGAGCACGGGGCTTAAAATGATCTATTTTTTTTGGACTTGATTTTGAAGTTAGAGAATACACTGTCAGTCAGCAAACCACAGAACACATGTAACCCAAAATGAAGCTACTAACCAATTTGCAAATGCAACTAAATACAGGATTGTTCACAGTGCCTATGCATGCTGGGGTAAAATGTATCCAAAGGCTATCAGAGACACTTAATTCTCTGAGTTCCTTTACCTCATTCCTTACTTTTTTTAACATGACAGAAGCTGTTCACATTGCTTATATGAAACCTAGCACACACGTGGATAGGTGTATATGTAGGTACACATGACCATTCTTAGCTATTTTTTTCCCTAAAACATGGTTGTGGATCTTTTCATATTGCAGCAATGAGTCATCACCACCGTGGTGTTTTGGCTGGGATTCCAGCTGGAACTGGCTGTTCCTCCTCTGTGTGACAGGGGTCTGTGGAGGCACGGTGAGAGCTCCTTGTTCTGCCAGTGTTTGCTCCATCCCTCGCTACTGTGTCTCATCCTCTGCAGTAGCTCTGGCACTCACAGTCTGCCTTTTCTCAGGCAAGGTTTTTTTCACTGCTGGCTTTTTAGAACTGATTACCAGGTGACCATAATTACCATATTATAGTCAAAATGTGCTTTGTTCTCTGTGTCATTGCCTGAAACATGTCTCAACACACTCCAGCTTTCTTACCCCAATACTGTGCTCAGTTTACAGACATTCGTAATTGAAAAAAAAAACCAAATCTGTTGCTAGGTGATATAGAGACAGTGTTTATTTTTTGGGTGAGAAAGGTGCATAAGGTTGAGGTATTCAACTCTGTGACATGCATTTTAGGTATGTGACACCCACTAACTCTCCATAAGTAACATAGCAAGTATTTTGTATGCATGAATCATGTTTCCAGTTGTGTGTTTTTGTATAAACCACTGGAATTCATTAAAAGAGTTTCTCTCATATCATCTATCAACTTCCCAGTCAAGCTCTCAGTTTTTTAAACCCATTTATATTATATTTATCCTTTATTTGGTAGTCATCATTGCATACTAGTACTTCAAAGGAGATTGTTCAGGTAGTTTAAGAAGGCAAATATTTCCCTGTAAACAGCAATTTCCATTTCATAGGATCATGTATTTATCTTCTCCTCAAACAGTTTTTTGATTTTTTTAAAAAATAATAAGCAAAGTTCAACTAGAAGGATGCCAAGTGTTGGGGATTTTAGATACTAAATAATTGTGACTGTTGGCAATACTCTGGAGTTTGCAGTACATCATGCTTCTGTATTCCCTAACCTGTGATTTCAGATGTTCCTGTTTCAGTCTTTACCAAATCCTTAATTCTGTAGGGAAGTGAAATACCCCTGAGAAGTTTTGTTTTTCTGAAAGCAAACTGTTGCTATAGCAAAATATCATGTCTCAAATTTGACTACAGTGGAGGTTAAAGGAGAGCAAGATATTTTAGAACATAAATCATCCCTGCAAAATCACTGAAAATGCTGTTTAATAAACAAAAGAAGGTGGAATTAGATTTAACTGGAAACTTTCGTGTAAATGAAAAGCCGCTTTCTTTAGTGGAATCCAACAGCTCATGTTTTCCATTTAAAATTATTTGCATCTCTGTTCCAGGTACAAAGTATGTATATTTTCTTTAACTGTGTTCTTACATCCATGTAACTTAGCAGATGGAGTTGGCCTTGGAGTATAAAAATGAGTCACTCACCTGGGTTTGTCTTCTTCTGGATACTCAGGACAGCTGCCCCACTCAGGAGGAATAATGGAAGAAGAAGAAATGTGTTAGTCTGAAGGTGGTGCTCAGTTCCCACCTGGTGACTGGGCCCTCCTGCTCATTGTCCCCTAAGCCCTGGTGTCAGTGCAGTGTGGGTTAGAGACATTGCCCAGTACACTTGAGTGGTTTCATTCTCCACAAAAGCATTTGACCAGGTGAAAAAAATTGTCTTGCAGGAAAAAAAAAAAAATTTCTGTTGTGACTGGATATAGCATTGCAAATATTTGCCTTCATCTGGAATCCCAGCCTACAGCTGCCCCTGGCCTGATGGCAGCCTCTCAGCTCCATCTCCCAAAGCTAAATCACACTGGCACTGGGTTTAGATATTCACACTTGAAGACATCCACATCCAGGTCCATATAAGCTCTGTGATGGAGCACAGCTGTTGGACATCCTCAGGCCAGCAGCAACCCAGCTGGCTTTGGGACCAAAGCTTTGTGTCAATGTGGGCTCAGGTTAATTAACTGTGCTGAGAAGTAGGGCTAACTTAGCCCAGGGGCAGTGTTGTAAGCTACAGAGCTTTATGGAGGCTGTGATGCCACACCCCTGCATTAGAAGTGCTGGGAGATAGTTCAGAGGCTTTTGCTCCATTACCATATGGCACAGCACAGACATTGCCCTTCAGGCCCAAAGAGTGATGTGCAGTGATACCTTGAAGTATTCAAATGGCCAAGTCGTTTGTACACCTTCACCTCCCTCAGTCTCAGAGCTGGATTTTATCATGATTACATTAAATATTACTCCACACAAAAGCACTTCCTGTGCCAGGGGCAAGGTGTTACTCAGCATTGTGGCAGACTCCACTCAAGGGCAAAATGCTGTTTCCTCCTCTTTTAGCTGCCATCAAAGACGTCAAGGAAAGTGCAAGTGACTTCCAAAACTGTATTTTCAGATTTTCATAGTCCTAACATTCATATAATGAACGACAATAATTAAAATATTTTTCTTCAACTGCTAGCCTAATTTGAGAACAGACACCATAAAAGAAAAATGTGACTACTTCCCACATTTGTATAGCACAGGAAATCATTGAAGCTGGTGCCTCACAGAGTTATGAGATTGATACTGTGAGGTAAATCTTTAATTACAACAACTCTAAATATTTATCCAACTGTAAAAGACAAAGTAATGAACGTTTTGACTATTTGGGAACTACATTTTTTTTTCTTTTGAAACACAGTGCTGCAAATATTACTTCTTTTTCAAGTGGTAGCTGAAAATGGCTTTTATGTCATCTAAGGAGTGCTTACTTTACATATTTAAAATGCAAAGCAAGTTAGGGATAGCCTGTCAGTAATATAAAATCACTGACCAATCCAGGAATACATTTTGTATGATTCCTTTGATGAAATGGTTAAACATATTTGAATCGAGCAAAACACATGTGAGTAGAGAAGTTTGATGATCAAATAGAAATATACATCTTTTGCAAAGTACTCTACTGTTTTTCCTAAAGCCCATCAACCACTGAACTCTCCCTCACTTGAACACTGTTCTCCTGTCAGGCTGTGTGCCCCATAGAGAGCCCAAAGTGCCAAGAAGGCACCACTGTTGTCCTGTCCTCTCCCAGGACAGGATGGGCTATTCTCAAATTATTTCTGAGAGACTACTTTGAATATATTCTTTAATAATGGAAAATGTTACATGTCATGTTTGAGCTTTCTATGGAGTTCTTATTTCCAGTCCCATTCTCAGTTTACCAAATAATTTTTTCCACCATTTTATACTGTGCTATGTGTTTTTCACATAAATGGAGTTAAAATAGTTGCCAAGGAAGCAAGAGGAGACTGTAGTTAAAACAGCCTGAAGTGTTTATTAATCTTCAACTCAGGTGCTGGAATGGGAAATGCCTTGTTCAGAGAATTTTACTTTCCCAAATCCCAAACTGGATTGTTTAAATGCAGCTGTTCGTGTGGTGTGCCTGTCCTTGTGGAATCACACAGCAAATTGTGTAGATCCTGTTTAATGCTAAACAGAGCTCATACAGTTAGAAGAAGATGATATTATTTGAGTAAAATCCACTATTGTGATTAATGTGCTCAGGCACAAAATTGGAAAAATGACCAAGTTCCTTAGAAATATCTGTGGTTTCTTACCAACTGGAAACTTGTAACACATATGAATATTTTGAAGGTAGATGTCATAATACTTCATGCATCTTTGAATTTTGTGCCATGAATTAATTTTTTAATATGTTATATCTTACATGTTTTTTTCTTCTAAAACTATTCTAAGGAGTACATTCAGACACTAGAAACAGCACAACACAATGCAAATGACCTTGTTATAACAGTGTAAGTGATTCCAAATGAAGAAAAGCGGCTTACAAAAAGCCTTGGGTCTCAAGGTGGATGTGCTCAGACTCCAGGGCAGCCTTGTAGTTGTGCAAGGGGACCAGGAGGAGTCTACAAGGAATCCTTTCTGACAATGGAGTCCAAATACAATATCCACACAGTGATGCTGAGGTTTTACTCCCTGGCCTTGGTTAGTCCCTCAGCAGTGCCTTGAAGCTGGTGTTGTGCATCTCAGCAGTGCCACCACGCTGGAGTGAGGCCACCCCAGGGATGCAGGGCTGGGGCTGAGATCCTGCAGCATGGGAAGGGAGGCCCAAGTGGGCCAGTGTGAATGGACCTCTTGGTGTCCTTCTCCCTAAGAGCCTCAGAGGGAGCCTGGGGTGTCTCAGCAACTGGGAGGCTCCCTGGTTTGTCCCCAGCAGGAGCTGCTGAGTGAGGCAGGACCTGGTGTGGCAGGAGGATGTGCCAGGCTGATGGCCACATTGGGTGATGCCTCGCTGGCTCTGCACCTCAGTGCTGGCTGGGAAACTGCCTTCTCCCTCTGCAGTGCCCTCTGGATGCTCAGGAGCAAGGCTTCATACTTTTGTGCCACCAGGCATGGGTTGATCCCTTCTTTTGTCAGAAGATTGGAAAAGGAGATCTGGATAAAGGAGCTGCTGCTGTTGGCTGCTACCAGACCTCAGGGTTTTCTGTACGATTGCTCCAAGGGAACCATTTTCTTTTGCAGTTGCAGAGAGAGCAGCAGCTCCATGCCACATTGTGTCCTCTTCGCTCCAGTTCTGGCTTACCCTTTAATGTGTTTCTGAGTATTCATCATGCTTTCAGGTAGTCCATGCTAAACTTGTTCCTCATTCCCACTGCCAACTGAAAGTGGCTTCCCAGGGGATGCTTTGCAGTTGCTGCTTATCCCAAGACCCAACCTTTGTACTGCTTAGAGGAAGGGGCAGATTACTTTTCCCTTGTCCTTCTGCATTGGTTAAATCTGGCTAGCAGAAGGTAGGTGCCAGCTAGAGGCAGGATGAATGGCTGCAGGATGAATGCCGTGCTGGCTGACTGCCCCACATCCCTGCCTGGGCTCTTCCCCTGCAGTGTCCCCAGCAGCTGTTCCCTGCTGGGGTGATGCCCGTCGCTGTCCCAGCCATCACACCACTTGCTTGCAGGGCTCCTCTACATCCCAGTGTAAAATTAACCACTGTCTCTGTGTGCCCAGGGCCAGCTTCAAAGCCCTTTGAAGTTGTGGGGATTTTTCTACCCACTTCAAAGGGCCCTGGCTCATGAGCGTGCAGCACAGGGTGCACCAGTTAATTTTTAAACTCCCATTACCTGAAAACTTCTTGTAAAGTGTACCAGAGCATAAGGCTGGGGACGAGCTTGCTGGAACACTTGACAAGGCACAGATGAACACCTGGGATTAAAAATTTCTTTCTTTGCTATTTATCTTTTTATGCCATGCACACGCCTTTTAATCATTCCTTGTAATCATTTACCTGTGTTTTCTGCTGTCCTGCACATTTAGTGCTTGGTCGTTCCCCTTGTGACACCTCATCCAGCAATCCACAGGACCCAACAAGGTCTGCAGGGCTTTCCTGAGCTGATCTTACATTTCTGAGCAGCCTAAAAGTTTAGAAACCCTTGGCATACTTGAGTCAGAACCACAGCACCACATGCACAGCTCTGCAGGAAGCTGCTGCTGCCGAGGACAGTCCGTGGGCAGTGTGCTTACCTGTCAGTGTGCTGGGCAGTCATCCCTCCTGCCTTCCTGCCTCCTCGTCTCTTGCATGGCTCCCAAAATATCTCCCCCACTCCTGCTTGGGATGCTTACTGCCACAGGATGGTTTCTGGCAGGATGAGAAGTTATTCAACAGCGTGCAAAAGCTACTATTTTATTTGGCTCTGGTTTGTGAGGTGTATAAAGATACAATGCAAGATTAAACAAACAAATAAGCCCAAAGAAAACACCTTCCCTTTATTTACTTTTGCAGGGGAACTTCATGTCTTCATTTCATCCAAAGTCCTCTACATCACCCATTTTACATCTCAGCTCCTAGTAATAAAATAAAGTAAAGAAAAAAAAACAATTTGAAAATAATTTTTTAAGTAGTGCAGATAGGCAAAGGACTTTTTATTTATAGAGCAAAGAATAAATAAACATACCTCTGAATTTAATTGAATTGGAGAGTAGTCTCCCAAAGGAAATAATGGATATCAAATTGCTTGAATAATTTAAAACTAGGCTGGACAAAGCACTTAATAATATATGGCAGAAAAGAAGCCTGCCTTGGCAGGAGATGGAGTGAATGACTTAATCGGTCTTTTCCTCTCTAGCCTGTATTATTTTATGGTTTGTTACTGTAGATGACTCAATGTTAACAATGCTTATTTTCTTACAACTGCTTACTAGAGGACAGTACGTGTCCATATCCTTATTCTTTATTAATTATCCCCACTTACCAGAAAGGCACTGGAGGTGCTAAGCAGTTTTCAGGAATATTGTGTGAGTGTCTCTATTTTAGGGCTGCATATATAAGAAGAATGGCAAATCCATCTGCCAGCTCCATCCTGCAAAAGGCACCATGTATGTCACACATCACTATCATCATTTTTCCATCATCACAAATGACATCAAAATTTTGTGGAGTCTTCTTGAAAGCACTGAAATTGGGTTTTTATCACTAAAGGTAAAACTCACTTTTCTTTAATGAACACAGAGTAATGTAGCAGAGCTCTGTCAGAAAGGAAAACCCATAGTCTGAATTGCTTCTGAAGTGAAGTAGATAAAATACCATTTTCACTTTGGAAGTGTTTATAAATGACACTAAAAGTGAGTGGCACCTGTTGTTCTATCTGATTTGGCCATAAAGGAGCTTCACACCTTGTAAAACACACTGAGAAGGATCTGGGCAGAGACTTTTCACTACAGACTTAGGAAGTGTTTGTTGGACATTGGGTAAATCAGAATGTACATTACTAGGGAAAGAACAGACACAAACCAAAACTAATACAACTATTACTTCACTTGATATGAAATCTGTACTATTAAGAAACCAGACAAACACTGATCAGATAAACATAAACAACAAATATAAGAGAGCCTTCCTTGGTTTGGTGGCTGGATGAGATGAACTCTAGGAGACTTATAGGAGAGAGAAAGACTCAGTTGAAAGAGAGGGAGATGGAATAGACAATATAGAAATATATAAATATTAATAAGAAAAATTCTATAGCATCTATAGCATATTCTACACATTCTTCTATGTAAGAGCAATGGACTTGCAGAGAGGGAAGTGTAAGTTAGAGACACTGAGAATTTTTCTAACAGACTACTGAAGAACTAGAATATTTTGCTTGGATAGTATAAAAATCTACAACAGATGTCAGACAAATATCCATTTAGAATGATTTAGGTGTATTTGATATTACTTTGGGCCAAAATACACCAGATGATTTCTTCATAGTCCTTTCTTCCCTGCTGTTTATGAATTTGTGAATTAATGGAGAAGGCAAGTGTGGAAAGGAAAATCCTGGGAGGATACTTACAACAAGGCTTATGAGATTGGCGTGGAAAAGGCTTCCATGCAATGATTTATGGTATTGCCTAATTTTTATATTTGTCATGCTACTAGAAGAAGACAGAAATTGGCATTTTGGAACCATTACAGAATTTTTTCAGTTGTTATGTCTGGCATTGTAATCCAGAACAGGCAAGACATGACTGCCAGAAAGGTACGTTTACAGAGATATTGAGAAGTCTGTAGTGGTTCTCATCTGAAGATCCAAAGGCTCCTGGAGTGTGCAATTTGATTTCCTTGAAGGGGTTACAAACAGGGCTGTGCTTATCAGAGGAAGGAAGATGCCAGCAAAGAAGAGGGGTTTTTACCTTGCCAGTTCTGTATCTGTTGAAAATACTGTCCCAATAATTCTCAATCTCTTTTCTTTGCAACACCAGCAAAAGTTCTGTCAGTGCTTATTCACCATGTTAATGCATATTGGCTTGTGGCAGAGGGCACATTCCAGATACAAATAGTCTAAATCATTCCATTTAAATATCTGGGTTACCACAGAGAAAAGTCCTCTTAGTTTCTTGGTTATTTCTGCTCCATAAACCTTCAATATAGCTTTAGGCTAACAGAGTTTCACATCTACAAGTGCCTGAAAAAGGCTGGAAACAATCAGTACCAGATATGTTGTGGATCTCCATTTCATTCATGCATATCTTCAGAGGATCAAAATGAAAATGTAGTAGCACCTATGATGGAGAAGCAAAATACTAGCTATATGTAAAGATAACATATCTGGTTTTGCCATTACTAAAAGCTGTTTGCTTTTAGTTTCTTTTTAAATTTTATATCTCTTTTTGATAATACTCAACATAAAGATCTATCTGTTCTGGTGAGAATATGGGCTTTTTTTGCTACTTCCTTACACGGTGAAATATTTGTGGAATTTTTTTCCCCCCTTACATAGGATTTATGTCTTCCCTTGCTTTATTGCTCTCCTTTTAGTTCACTGTGTTCTCTCACTGGAAGGCACAGCCTAAATAGCCAAATACAAACTATTGCCTCATCAGAGCTGCCACCCTTTACCAGTATCAACAAGCATAATTACCATAGTGATGAACTCCATAAAGGGAAGCAGAAAACACATCCCAGAAGGCTGTCCATTCTCTGCTGTGCCAAAAAGCTCCGGTTCATTGTTCCCCAAAGCTCTGCTAGTATTTTTTCAACAGCTACTTTTACTAGCCAAGGCTGAAATATTTGGAGAGTTCCTTGAGTAAAATAAAACATTTGATGGAACAAACAACTTGAAACAGTATCACTCTTGTTTTCCAAATCACTTATTTTTCCCCCTATACCCACTAAAGCCATTGCAATAACAACCTCTTATTAAAGATGCACCTCACAAAATTATTTGGCTGTTGATGTTCCAGTCCCACAGGGTTCAAAAGCCCATTAATAGCAGCAAATTTAACTGGGTTTTTCTGAAGTTACATGTTCACACCCACCCTTTCTGTATTACCTTTCCTTTCCTTTCCTTTCCTTTCCTTTCCTTTCCTTTCCTTTCCTTTCCTTTCCTTTCCTTTCCTTTCCTTTCCTTTCCTTTCCTTTCATTTCATTTCCTTACCTTTCCTTTCCTTCTACTGTAAGAAAACAAACTGTATCAAATTTCTGGAAATGTTCAAAGAAGACTTCCAGAGATCATCAGGGTCCTCCTCTGATGTTTGAGAGGAGAGTAGGTGCTGGAGGAGGTGAAATTCATCAGAAGCAGCTGTCCCTTCTTAGCTGTGCATCAGAAATCCTCCTGTGAGAAGAACTCCACGTACCACAGAAGCTCAAGAGGAAAGGAGGCTTTGCCCATGAGTCATGAGCAGAAGTTGCCTGTGGTCCCCAGGAATGACAGTGAGGGAGTGTTGGTGAGTGCTAGGAGCAGCTCATCCCAGGAGCATGGACAGAAGCCCGAGGAAAACACCCCACAGCCTCTGATGGTTTCTTCTGGAAATCAGGATTTAGGTAACTAGTGCTCTGCATTTCAGCTGCTTGCAATAGGTTTGTGACATCTGATTTACCGGTAACAAGCCTCTAATCTCCTCCTTTAGATCAAAAGTAACAGGACACCAAAAATTGTCTATGCTGTACGTTTTCCATTTACAAGTTTGAACAAGTCATTTTGGCTGCTCTGGTTTTGATGAAAACGAGGAACAGCCAAACAGTCTCTTAAAACCAAACCAAAACACAACACATCAACAAAAAACAATTCATGCTTCAAAATAAAACAAAATAACAACAAAAACATCAAAAATCTGTTTTCTGTTTGGAAATGTCTGTGAAAGAGAGCTGCCAGGGCAAAAATCTCCTTATTATAATGAAGTGGTTCTCCAAATGTTACATAATTATCAAGCTTGCCAGGATGGATCAACAGGATGGATCAATATTCACTTTTACATCATTACCACATAGCTGCAGCTTCCAAAAAAGATGCTAAATTAATATGGGAAATAGAAATTCTTTCCCAACTTTTTCTCTCCTTTATATGAAACATTTCATCACAATTAATTTTGGAATATAATTCCATTTATTTCTTGTTAACTAGAAGGCACCAGTAGTGACATTTGATCAGATACAATATACTAATTCAGATAAAACACTTTAGTTGGGTTTAAGTCAATTAATTAAGTACAAGAAAGACTGAGACTGTTCCAGATAAACTAACGCTAATACTTCTAGGTCCAATGTCGTTGTAAGTACTGTAGCACCAAGTGCTGTGGTAACTTACTCTGATGTCTGTGAGGCCATTCCAAACTTGATTTTGTGCAATGTTCACCCATAAACTGCAAAACCAATTACCCACTCTACAGGAAGACACTTACTTTTCTCAAATATACAACAAGAACTTTTAAGCCACTGAAAGAAAACATGATCATTGAGCACTCAGCACTTCCAATTCCACCAATAAACCATGTCTCCAGGTGCCACATCTACACATCCTTTAAATACCTCCAGGGATGGTGACCGAACCACTTCCCTGTACAACCTGGTCCTATGCTTGACAACCCTTTCCATGCAGAAATTTTTCCTAATATCCAATCTAAATCTTCCATGGCACAACTTGAGGCTATTACTCCTTGCTCTATGGCATGTTACTTGGGAGAAGAGGCCAACCTCCACTTTGCTAGAACCTCCTTTCAGGCAGTTGTAGAGAGAGAAAAAAATCTCGTCCCAGCCCTCTTCTCCAGGCTAAACAACCCCAGCTCCATCAGCTGTTCCTCACAGGACTTGTGCTCCAGAGCCTTCCCCAGCTCTTTTGCCTTTCTCTGGACTTGCTCCAGTTCCTCAATGTCCTCAATGTCCTTCCTTCCTGAAATGAGGGGCCCAGAACCGAACACAGTTCTCAAGGTGTAGCCTCACAGTGCCCAGCACAGGGCACAATCACTGCCCTGGTCCTGCTGACACAGGCCAGGATGTCATTGGCCTTCTTGGCCACCTGGGCACAGCTGGCTCATGTTCAGCACCCCCAGCCGCAGTCCCCCAGGGCACTCTTGTCTCCCTGTAGCACTGCCTGGGGTTGTTGTGACCCAAGTGCAGGACTCAATACTTGGCCTTGTTTTACCTCACACAGTTTGCCTCATCCCATCTATCCAGGCTGTCCAGATCCCTCTGCAGAGCCTTTCTACCCTCCAGCAGATCAACACACACAACCAACTTGGTGTCATCTACAAACTAGCTGAGGGTGCCCTTGATCCTCTCATCCAGGTCATCAGTGAAGATATTAGACAGGACTGGCCCCCGTACTGAGCCCTGGGGAACACCACTAGTGCCCAGCCCACCAGCTGGATTTTGTTCCATTCACCATCAATTTGGGCTCCACCATCCGGCCAGCTTTTTACCCAGCCAAGAGCACATCCAAGCCATGACCAGTCAATTTCTTCTGGAGAAGACTGTGGGAAATGGTGTCAAAGGCTTTGTTAAAGTCCAGGTAGACAACGTTCTCAGCCTCTCCCTTCTCTGCGAAGCTCATCACCTTGTCAGAGAAGGAGATCAGATCAGTCAAGCAGGATCATTGTCCAGAAATTTTCAGTGAATAAATGGTAAAAATATTAACAATGTTCTCCCTCTTTAGCAAACATTTGCTAATGGATTTCACAATAACAATACGTGTTTTCAGGATAAAATCACATGTAAACTAAACCTGTTATATTCTGTATGGGAACACTAACACTTTTCTTCATTACATCTTCATTACAGATGGGTTGGACACAAACTTTTTTTGTGTAGTTATTAAATCATATTGCATGTTTCCGTGTTGACAGGTCTGGACTTCTTCCAGAATGCTATTGATACAGAAGGCTGCGTAATTTCTGACACTGGATAATTTTCAAAAAATGTTGTTTATCCATTTTTTGGACACACAACTGTGTGACTGATGGCTTTATTTTATCAACAGGATATATTAATTTTACTAGTTTTCATGTGCACATGGCAGGGTATCAAAATGACTACCCAGATAACCATGAAAACTGAGTTGTTTGATTAGTCTAAACTCTTGGAATTCTTTAAAAAATATTTCTCCTGGCTTGTCTGTCCCTAATTCCATTCACTGCCTTCTTTCTGTTTGTATGGACAGCAACAGTTTTCCAGGCAGGAGTTAAAACATGGCCCAAGAGTCTTTTTAGCTAATTAATCTCTCTCCATAGCACACATACAGCCAAATGAGGTCTCAGGAGTGGATGAGGAGTTTTCCTTCTAGTCCTTTGAATAAAACTGCAGTTTAGTATAATAACAATTTTACACCGCCTATTTTTTGCACTTCTTTTGAGCAAAAGAATTTCCATATAAATTCATTTCTTAAATTTTGGGAGAAATTTCTAGTGAATGAAGCAAGACTCATCATAATGTTGCCCATTGGTGAGTTTTGATTAATGTTCCCACTCAATTGCTGACTCACTCTCTTTCCAGCATGTGCAAATATTTGGTTTCTTTCTTTTTCTGGAGCATGTTCTATATAGGCCACTGATGTAGTATCCAAGCAAATTTTCAACATCAACCAAAATATTACCAATGCAGTAGAACTTTGGTGACATCCCTCTTTTAAGTGTCTGAGACTGCTCAACCCAACCACCTCAGCATTCAGAATAAACAACTAAGTGCTTTTCTGTTGTTTTTCATAGAAAAGAGAACAGTGGCATATAGCACTGAGAAATATCTTAGTTCAGGTCTGTGGCTGCAGAGTAAACCAGAAGTGATGCAAAACCTCCAGGCATACCAAAGGCAGAGCTGAGGTCTGCAACCCTTACAGAGACAGCTTTACAAAACTTATTTACAGTCAAAAATTTGATGCTAACAAAAGTGAAACAGTTGGGGTAAATTTCTTAACATCTGTGGTTAATCTAATGCAGGCTTTCCAGTGGCTCAACCACATCCATGAATAAATCAATTTTCCTTTCCTTGCAAGTCTTTTCTCTCTCTTTTTTTTTTTTTTTTTTTTTTTTTTTTTTTTTTTTTTTTTTTTTTTTTAAAATAAATCATCCTTAGTCTGGCTGTAATCTGAAGCTCATTATTGATGAGAGTGTTGAAAATATAAGGTCATTCTCCAGCAGCTTGATAGTGAAGCAGACATCTGGTGCTCTTTTGCTACTTTATGCTTTTCAATAAACTGTCAAAGACTACAAGATATGCCTTAACACAAACAGCCCTTATGGAAAGTCTAGAGGCAGAATCTTCCAAGGTCAAATGACCCTCTGAGTTCTTGGGTCACTAAATTCTCATATCATGGCCATGAAGTCCCTCTTCTGGCTGCGTTTTCCTTTCTTCTACCTCCCTTCTTCTGCATCTTTCCCAATTGTGTCAGCAAAGAGTAGTTGTACTTATGCTTCAAGACTACGCCTCATTTTCCCAGAACAGAGCGGATCTTCTGGGAATAACCTTACCCTAACTGTGTGATCCTCAGAGTGCTGAATGGACATAGTATTGTATTTCTTGAGGCTCTCCCTGGAAAATCTAAACACCCATGCATACATTGAACTTCAAAAGCAAAAAAACCCCCAAAAAACAGGTAAAAAGCTCTTCACCAGAGAAAGGCTTTTTGTTTGGTTGGTTTTTTGTGGTGTTTTGTCTGTTTTATTGTTGTTGTTGCTGTTGTTGTTGTGTTTTGTTGTTGTTCTTGCTGTTAATTTGTTGGGGGCGGGGTTTTGTTTCCCTACCATCATTTGTTTCTACACCAGTATTTTCCTGAGCCACTGTGAAATTACAGTCCAGCCTCCAAAAACACTCTTGCTGGAAAAGTCCTGTCCTTTGTTCCTCAATTTGTAATACTCAAATTATAAAAAAAAACCAAAAAAAACCAAAACCAAAACCAAAACCAAAACCAACCAACCAACCAAACAAACAAAAAAAAAACAAACAAAAAAACAAAAAACAAAAAACAAAAAAACCCAAAAAAACAACCAAAACCAAAAAAAACCCACTCACACCTGTCCTCCATGAAACAAAGTGTCTTTATAACACTGAAACTTTTATTGCTGTTGCCAAGGACAAACACAGGTTTCTGCTAATTAGGAGTCATTATGACTCCTGTCTCAGAAGTGCCTCTGGAAGGAATGGGTTGATTGCTCTCTGGAATCAGCCATAGCCCCCAGTGTCTCTGGCCTGGCAGAGCACCTTCCCTGTTACTCAATAATCACTAGGCATTTCCTCATGCCCTGGCTCCTGTGAAGAACATGCTGTTACTTTCTGATGCACAGGAGGTGCATATTACAGCACTGCTAAGGTGCTGTGGTTTATATTTTCACAGAGTATTTGGGTGGAGAGGGCTTTGCTGTTATTCAGTCATTTTGAAATCACTCTTAATGCATGTCAAGTTAACCAAAGATGCAAATAAAAGCATTCATTCATCAAAACCAAGCAGACCATGCAGCCTAAAAGGTTTACAAAAGACAGAGGTGAAAAAAAGAGAGGAAGAGTGTATTAATCTGTTTGAAGTTTGGGACAGCTGAGGGAGAGTATTGCGTAGACAATGTGACCACACCTGGTGGGAGCATTTCTGGATTGCCACCAGTGTCAGAGCTAAGGTACAGATCAGGCATTGCTCATCTATATTCTAACTGCAAAAGATCCAGAAGGCTTCTGTGTTGACTTTTTCTTCAGGATCTCCTCAGTCTGACACATAGTGGACCACAGACAACTGGGTGTCCCCATTTAGTGTCCAGGCACTTCTCTTGCTCTGTAACCCTTGTATCTCTTGGGGGGCAATAGCTGCAGCTGGCCAGGGACTGCCCAGAGCCTTCCACCCATTTCCCAGCAGAAGTGAAAGAGATGAACTGTGACATGAGGAAGACTCTGCTTTGAGGCAGGGAGTTGCAGGAGAAAATACCTTTAATATATTGCTGTACAGCAGCTTCCATAAGAGAGGAAATATTGATGTGGCTTATCTCAAAAACTGAAATAGATCCCTTTGAAAAATGGGTCAAAGCAAACTCCCTTTTCTCTCCTGCAGCAGTGCTCTCATAGCCACCATTTGCATCTCAACTGATTTCCTGAGCTTTGAAATCACTTGAAATCAAGTGGTTTGCTTTGTGGCTTATTTAGAAACTCCCAGGATCTCCTTTCCAGGTACTTGGTCTGTCCCTCCTGAACCTACGTAAACTTCATGCCAACAGCACCCACTCTGCTTTGTTCAGTGCCTTGCTAAAGCACTGCATAACGTTAGGAAGATTGCCTCCAGCCAAGCCTGCTTTGAAAGACCCCTCTGGACTTCGTTTGCACAGGTGCAACCCCGAGCACAGAGGAAGATTAACCACACGTGTACCTTGAGCTCTCAGCCAAGATCCGTGTAGGAGCTGAGAACCCCAGTGAGAGACACATTAAAAACTGCAGGAGTTATTGCAGACGGGAGAAATTACAGGGGAGGGCTTGCACATAGTATATATATATTTTACATGTATATAAGAGACTGATTGTAGTTAGTGGAAAGATTTAAAGGACTTCAGCAAGCTTTGGATCAGATCATACTCTTTTTTTTAACTTTGGGTACAAAGCTTTTGCTAGTAGAAGGTAAACTGGTTTAAGTATTTCCTGTGAGTCACTGAAAAGTAAATGAGCTATTTAATGCAACTGCTACGTTCATTTCAATGGATATAATCTAACACCAGCCCAACGACACAGGCAGAATTATATAAATCACTGCTGAGCTAGTAGCAACTGATAAGATAATTGCTAAAACACCATTTACAGGAAAGTAGTCTGTGTGAAAAAGCAGTGTTGGATTGATGCTTATTTAATTGCTGTGTGACTTCAGTTCTAGATGCTTGTTTATTAACCTCACCTGCCTAATTTAAATAGTAGGATGCTGTGTGCTTTTCTGTGTCACAGAGAATATTACCAGGTGCTGGTCTCAATATAGAAGGAAGTGCTTGAAGTGTAGGTAACTATGCAGTAACTCTGCTCCTAAAAATTAGAATTTTTGAGCTAAAAGCATGTTCCACTTTTAATGAAACACAGAAAAATTTACCATTGAATTTCTATACCTTCTACCACATCTACAGAATAATTGTGAAATAAGAAAATGTTCCAAATATCTTTTAAAAAAAACCTGCAAACCAAATTTGGGGCCACAAAATGACAATAGCTTCTGTGGATTATTATAATGAAATATTGAAATTACTTTTTGGCAATCTGCAGTCATAAAATGCAATCAGGTATGTATAAGAAGTCAGTTTGATGCATCCTGGATATTATATAAAATGAAAACAGAAATGTCAAAAGCATTTTAATTTAAGCCTTGTCTCTCAAATAAAAAGTTATAGAATTGCTTGCAAGTGGAATAACAAAATGCAACCAAAGTTCTTAAAATGTAGGTGAGTTGTAAATCAACAGAAAACTGTTCCCATGATTGCTAATTTAAGTGAAACCTGAGCCACTAAAAACCTAGAAAAATGTCAAGGTCATTGCCAATAGCTTTGATTAGCAATGAAAAAGGGACACAAGAACAAGCTAATGGTAGGAGGACATAAAATATTGAAAAGGAGCTATTGATTTAAATGTGCTATTGCTAAAACTAAGTAGCAGTAGCTATAGCACAGTAGCTATAGTATAGTAGCTATAGACCAAATAGTAGCCTGTATGTTTCTGTATCCACCCAACTATTAGTATTTATCTGATTTTCCCAGTTGTCTTGTAAATGCTACTTATTCTTTGTTTTGGGGGGGGTTTATTCATTTTAGTTTTCCTTTTTTTTTTAATCTGGGTTTTAAAAACAGTATAAATAGTATGAGAATGAACACACCAACCTGTTGGCAAATCATTGCACAGTAATTTATATTCCTGGGTTTAGGAATATGTAAAAAAGGGAGAAAATAATATGCATTATTCTAGGGACAGCTTTTTTATATTCCAGTTCCCAAGGAAAGGCATCACTGTGTAAATATATCCTAGGTGGAAGGTTGTGCATCTGTGAGCTGTGAGGATATACCTTTGCCAAACACTGGAGATTTCTCCAGCAAGACAAGGAACAGGAGATGGGAAGTCCTTCCTGGAAGATGAGACATCCCTTTGATTATTCACAGGCCTTGCACTGCAGGAAGGGGGAATAAGTAAAGAGAAGTAACCCTGAGCTTACCTCCTGACTGGTGTTCCTCTGCTCCATTCTAAACTTAGATGTTTTCAGCAGAAATGCACACCTGCAAGACTTCACTGCCAGCTTGTACAACAGATGCCCATGCCAGGGACACTTGCACATCATAAGAAGATGGGAAAATGCTTCCCAGCACAAGGTTTAGCTGCAGAGGAGGTCATTCAAGGGTGCAGTTATTTCCCAGATAAGCACACGGCATGTTTGACCTTCAGCCTCGTGCCCCTTCTGTGCGTAGTTACAAAACAAATGATGAAGTTAAAGTCACCTTTCTGATAGACTGAACCTCTTGACCATTACGGGACAAAATTAATTACTTCAGAGACTTCTGTGTGGTTTAATTCTTTGCACAGATATGGAAGAATTAAGGACTATCTAATTTTGTTCTTGAGGAAAACACCAGTGGAAATTATAGACAAACTGAACTCCAGCAAGTGCCAATCCTATTTTTCACAGAGTAAATCTGGTGTACCATACATCAACTTCAAATAAGTTGTGTGATTATATTAAGTGTTGCAGAAAATCAGCTCAGATGTTTAACTAGTCACTATAAGGTTATGAACCGAATGTTTTTATTTAAGAAGAAAAAATACAGATTTAATGTGAATTTAAATGAAAATTTTATTCTTTAAAATCTGTGATGACTTCTAATTAGAATAGCACAATGAATACATAACACACCTCAGTGAGGGCTGGAGCTGTCAGCAGAAACCTTTAGGAGCTATTCTGCAAAACACTGTTAAAATTCAAGATTTTCCAAGTGGAAAGCTTCACATGGACACACAAATATTTTCCTATGATAGTTTGCCTCCCTGGAATCTTACTAATGAGTTGTGATTGCAAACTGAGTCATCTTTAGGGCCTAACATTTCAGTTGGTGTCAAGTAATTTGTAAATTGTTTTTGGAATCATCCAATGCAAACATTAGAAAAAACACACAGACTGCATACCCTTATTGTTCTTGGTAACTGAACTGGAAACATCATGGAAGAAAACTACTGATAAGAGAAATTCAGTTGTTAGAGTTAGAGCTTACTAGAAAATTCATGGCAGCAGTTTCATAATCTGAAGAGGCAGATAATTGCACAGGGGAGTGTAGGTACTGATTGCCAGAAGGAGGATGTTTTGTGTGATTTCAGAATCAAAGAAAATAAAGCAGTATTTTAAACACCAACAGCTTCTAGAACCAAGATGAGCATTCTCATTATACTGAGGAGTACATAATGCATTAATAAGTCTGTGACTCAGTAATCTCTCATATAATTATCTACAATTCTACATGGCATTTTGAGGCTTTACTTCATAACCCCTAAACTTGGGACTCTGAGGATTTTTTTGCATGCTTAGTCTGTACCATAATAATGATACGGATTTTTGTGGTGTGCTGAAATACAAAAATCAATGTTACTTAAAGAAAGTAAATATAAATAGAAAATAATAATATAGGAGTGGATTTAAGCACTGGAGAAAGTAGTATAAAAATAGTTTCACACTAGCAGTGATGCAGACGTGATGAGCGATCTTTTAAGTCCATTAACTCTGTGACTCAGTGAATCAGATAAATATCTAGGACTCCACAAAACAGTCAGTGACCTCTTGCTTTCTTCCTGTAGCCTTTAAAATAATTATTTTTTAACTCTAGGTATTTTTAGCATCCTTTCTTTCTCGAGAGTGATATGACAAGTAATGTAGAAATCGATGAGGAAGCACAATACTCCTTTCAGATTCACCTTTCCCATCACTGGGATTTGCAGTTGTGGCCCAGGGACTGCTGTAATGAGAGTAGACATGGAACAACCTCTTCAGAAATAAGATCAGAGGTGCTTTAGTGTGGTATATTAAAATGTAGGTGCATGTACAGAAGTAGATGAAAGGTGTTTCATTTTCATATGAAAATGCAGCAAACATGTTGCTGCATTTTACCTTGACTTTTAAGTAAAGGCAAAATTAAGAAATGAAGGGGTTAGTTGGGTTTCAGAAGGAATGTTCTGTGGTATTCATGGTACAGTACAGCTACATATAAAGAGTTACACAGGCATCAGTGAGTGAAGCATGCATGCAGACATGAAGCAAATAAAAGTTTCAGCTTTCCCATGGATCATTCCCTAAAAAAGATGATGATGATTTACTCCTAGATGTGCCAAGGGAAAGTGGTCCGCAGACCATGACACTGAGTTCAGGTAGCTGATAAATTGTGATAAATTTTTGGCCTGCATATCCTTAATAGCAAATGAAGTCCCAGACAGAATGTACTCAGGAAAAGATGTGGCCAAACTTCTCAACTCAGGATACTCTATGATTCCATGATTCTATAATTCTATTCTATTCCTTTCTGGCTCAGCAGAGACCTTTTCCCTGCCTGGTGATGAAGAGGACATCCATCGTTTTCCCGCAGACTGAGAGGCACAGTGAAGCCAAGCTAGAATGCATGGAATACAGAGGACAAAATTCTGCATCTGTTCTGGGCAACACTGTCACCTGCCTGTGCTGGACTCCCAATCCTCTCCTAAGACACGTTTCTGTTCTTTCCCCTTTGCTCTCACCACTGCCATGCCTCCCAGAGGTGCACTTAGTGGCAGAATGGTCCTTGCATACAGAAATTCAATCGAGGTGATCACTGCCTGCACACAGGACTCCCTACAACATGAGTCATGCTGCAGTCACACCTTTTCCTTTATCAGCTGTTTCCACCCTCTAGGGCATGAAATATGAGCTAAAACTGTTGTTTGTTTGTTTTCCATACAAAATAGTATGGATGAGCAAAGTATTTTGTGGGAAACATTTGCTCAAGAAAATCAGATATTTTTCAGGATACTGCAAGCCTAAACAATTACTTGTTTTGACTGAACCTTTTGGGCATAATGAAAAGGTATTTCTATTTTTTAAATGATTTTGTGAATATTTTTGATGTTCTGACACACAGACTACCAAGTTTCTTTCCCAATAGCTACCAAATAATACAAAACAGAAAAAAATATGGAAAAAACGCCATTAATTTGGACACAAACGAATTCACCTAAAAAAGAGGACATAATCTTTGTGTGTGTATCCACCTTAATAAACAGTAGCCATTTTGCAGAAATCTCTATGGGATTGTCCAGGGAATTTGTTGTAACCTGTGGTTAATCATTGATCATCTTCCTATGCGAAACTGCAAGTCGTATGACTTGGTGAATACCATATAGGAGAAGAATGTATTAAGTAAATATTTAGCCACTAGCTTATTATTTCCATTCATATCATGTAGAGCAAACAGACTGTGTACCAACTGCCACTTCCTTCATAAGGAAAAAAGCTAGTAATGCCAATAAAAGGTGATTTTTATTACAGAATAGGGTGCATATTCTTCATGCTTTAGCTTCACTTACTATATAAGGACTCTTCTACTACTACATAGTTTAGGCATTGCTTTTGTTTGCAGTACAGTTTGGATACTTTTTTGAAGAGTGTTGGAAAAAATCTCTGAAGGACTTGACTTAAAAAAGAAGTGAGGGCTTTAGAACTACCTCCAAGTGTATAAAAATAAGTGCCTGAGAAATGTTCTGAGCACTTTACCTTTGGATGTTTCTGTTAAATATTGTTTTCAGTATACAATCTGTGTGCTTTAAAATGTTACATGCTGTTATTATGAAAACAAAGAAGTCTACAATGATCTCATTGCATGATTTATAATTATAAATGTAGCCACAGATGCTTCATTTTCTGAAGATCCTCCTGAGAATCAAAACACAAGGAGTTGACCTTAGCACCTGCACCCAAACATAGCCTTGGAAATATGTGTCATTATATAATCAACATGAGCAAGCCATTTAGTCAAAATTGGGAACACCCAAAGAAGCTGTGCACACTCAGATGGAAAGACAAAGAGCATGGGTATTGGTGTGTTACAAAACACATACAACGAAATTTTTACACAGAGTAAAATTCTGAAAATACTCTTTTAAGTAACTTCACCTGTAACCAAAACTTCTTTTACAGTAGAATGTAACTGTAGATATATTCTGATTCTCAGTGTCCTGTTTTACAAAGTACCTGCTCTAATACAGTCTAACATACAGCAACAAGAAACTCAAAAATGCACTTTTCTTGATTAATTAGTATTTAATAATCATCCTTCATTTTTTCTCCTGCTTTAAAGCTCTCAGACATCTGGGCAGTCAACTGGAAAAAGTTGTTAGACATATGTGACTAATCATTAATCACCATTAATAGCGAAGAGCCAGTAGTCAAATGAGAAACACTTTGAAAAAAAAAACCCACCAAAAACAACCTGAAATTTATTTCCTAAGCTATTTGGCACAAGATTAAGGACAGCAAAATATGTTTATAGTGATCTTGGTGAACCTGTGAATTATTCACAGGTACATTCCTACCTGTGTGAATTATTATAAAATTACAGGTAGGAAGAAGACTTTTTGGCCATAAACATGGCCTCATAAGTGTCATAAGAGCGAGAACCTCCCAGGTGGACCTGACAGTAAGAGCAGCATCCTGTGTGTCCAGCAGTTATCTCAACCCACTTGGCTTAGCTCAGGGGGAGTGTGAGCCATCCCAGCTGGGGAAGGAGCTGCAACCTGGTCTGACCAGGAGTGCAGCTGACCTCCCTAAAATCTGCTGGACTAAACATCATACCCAAGTTCAAGCACCAGCTGATGACCACCTACCTTCAGTTTAACTAGTGCTTAACAAGAGATACTGCCTGGTGAATGAGAACAGTGCCAGGGAAACATTTGAGCTGTAACTTCAGATAAGAAAGCACGAAACGTAACCAAAACTGGCAAAGAAAGACCAGAAAGATATAGGTTAAGGTCACATGATAAGACCAGTGATAGCACAAAGCCAGTTATTGGGTGGCCTGCCCAAGGTGAAAAGATTTCCCACCATCTTTCCAGAGAGAATTTCAAAATAAATCTGCCAGTACTAAGCTGGAATGGTGTTTGGGTTTTCTTGGAACCAGGCTGGTATTTAATTTCCCATATCCCCAACTCCCTTATGCTGTGTTAGCTTTTCATTTCCTTGTGTTGGCTTAAAAACATAGAGGTCATTCGTTTCTTTCAAATTGTTAGCTGAATGCATGTCTTAATGGAGTAAAAACGTTGTAGACTTGGGATACTTTAGGCTGAAGTATTGGGTTTCTTACAATATTCTTCCTGAAATGTCACGTTTATGTATGTTTTTGAAGAAACACTGGAAGAAGTTGTTGATACAACATTTTTGAGGGCCATCCTCTTCCATTTTTGGCCAATCAGGTAAAGAAAAAAAATAAATCCGTAGAAAGGACCGTTCCTCAGACCTTGGCACAAATTGTTTACTTTTGAACAATTTTCTCAACATTCAGTTTCTGATCTGTTATGGATTTGAAATTTCTTGAATAGTGGTGAGTTTGGGCTTTGACTTCTTTATTACAAGTAATTTTTCATTGCAGTAATCTATTGTTGCTGTTTACTTAGCCGCAGGATATCTCATTGTTTATATGTTTACACCAAGATAACAACAATGTTATGTCACTTAATAACTAAGCATAACAATTTAAAAGGTTTAAAAGTAAAAAAAAATCTAGTCTTTGGATTTCTTCAACCAAACAAATACCATTGATGATTTTTCCATTCTCATTTCTGCGGACTTTCTTTGCAGTTAATGCAGACAAAAGTACACTGAGTTTCTTTCCTGAGGCTGTCAGGAAAGGTGGGATGAGAGGCCCCCCAGACTGTTTTCCATTCATCCAGCTGACCTGTGGCCATGCTGTGGCTGATGGGGATGGTCCTTTCCTTCCTTTCCCGTTGCCCTGGCTGTGGTTTCCTACTGTCATGCCAGTGTTGGCAGCAGCAATCATCCAGCACTTGGTTGACTGGCTTCAAGCCACTCCTGACTGCCACTCTACAGCTTTGTAGTGTTTTATGAGCCCATTTTCAGCTTTGCTCATGATCTGGTCCATCTCTCCCTGTGGCTGGACACTGGCTGGTGGGTCTTTGTGACCTGTCCCAGAGCAGAAGTGAAGCCCAGACCCAGCAATGAGCATATGGGATTCTGGCCAAGAGGCCACCAGGGAGGCTCTGGCTGAGGCTAAGTAGGTGTTGAAAAGGCCTCATTTGTTTGGGGGAGCGTGGGCTGGCCGCAGTGTCCAAGGCCTGGGACACCACACCCTCGGGCAGCCTGTGCGAAGGCAGCAGCTGCGCCTGCCAAGGAAAACGGAATAAGATGCAGCTGCTGCGTCCAGTGGCAAGCTCTGCTCTGCCACTCCTTAATGCATCCCAGAGACTGCTGCAGCTTTGGAAAACATGTTCCTAGCTGAGATATGATACACTGACTCTGGGCCCTTATCAAATGTTGATTCACTTTGAATCACAGCTACATGTTGAATAAATTAGTCCATTTATTCATTACAAATACAGGAAATAGCTGCTTATTACAAATGCAATTCTCCTTTACTCTCGTCATTTATCTTTTTTGATTGTCTATAAACCATAAATATCTTAGCCCATATGACAGAGATTTATAACATATTGAAAACAGGGCTCTTTTTAAGGCAATCAGCTTGGGGGATATAGAAATGACAGACTTCATTTCTTTTACTGTGTCCTGTAATATGGAACAGTCAAATTAGTTTTATATTTTTTTATTAAAAAATCCACTCCCCAGCTCTAAAAGTTTCTCTGCCAAATGTTAAAGTATACCAAAAACCCACTTCAAAGTGTTTTTTTCAATTTATAATGGAAAGATGGATACACCAACGCTAAAAATTCTAGGAGCTCTGCTCTTATACAACTTCTCTTTCCAAATGAAATGGTCTCATCAACATTATTGAAGTGGAAAGTTGACTATACATTTTATTTCCAAAGTTCTGGGGTAAAATATCCAGTTTAACAGAGCAGCTGGAGTCTCACTCTCCTAAAATCATTGAAGGGCTGGAGTTTTGCAGCTGTGTTTGTGACGTGGAAATTTTAATAGCTTTAGAGAAACAAGAACTGAAGTTGACACATTGGAGTTGTAAATATGATTTGATAATTATAGTGTCTGTGATCTCGTAATAGTTTTTCCTTCGTATTGCAACATTTTTGTATCAATATTTTTATGTTGGCTCACAGCTTTTATTTACATATCCTGATGTAACCAGAAAACACTACAAAATCTCTGAAAATATTTTCCTTTGGTAATTATGGGATGCTTTACTTTAACCTAATCAGATTGCAAACCTAATTTGCTTAGTTTCAGACATGGAAAAGTTCTTTTTATAAACTTTTTACTGTTCATAATGGATGCTGCTGGTAACTCATAAGGAAATATAAACTGCATTTTAGCAGCTCCTATTTTATTTAGTAGAAAGATCCAACCCTTAGAATTCAAACATTCTGGCATGCTAGGACCTAAGTTAAATTATATATATTTTTGAACTTCCAGATCAGACAATCACTTTCCCTAGTATTTCACCAATGTGATCATAATAAGCCATGAAACACTTCTCCTGCTTTTAGGTTCTTGGGAACTTTTGCAGACATGAAGAAGGCGTAATATTTCCAAAAGGAATGATATAATCTTCTTATTTTACCAAAATGTCAATCACACAAAATTATAGTTATTACTCCTAAATTATAGAAAGCAAAGATACAATTCAAAACTCTAAAATAATCAGCTCTTCTGAACCACTCCATCTTTAGCAGCCCCCTCTGCAGCTGGAACTGCTGGTAGTGCTCAGAAGAGAAAGTATCTCAAATCTTCTATGAAGCTTCTTCTATTTTCATTAATGTTGAATTATGTCAAGGTGCATTTAGACAAAAATTTAAATACAATTAACGTGCCTAAAAATAATTTTAAATACTATGATAATTGAGTGATTTCTTAAAATAGTGAAGTAAATAAAAATATTATAAAACTATTATTTTAATTTAAGATGATTGATTTATTAAACAATGTGTACACGTAATTAGGTAACTGAAACAATTATTTTGGAGCACTACATCTTACAGGAAGCATAGGTCCAACCTTACCATCCTTTACTTTTTTATTGATTGAAGAGGTAAAAAAGTTTCTTATTTTTTTCCTAAAGCTTTTTTTACAATGCCACATCAAATAGAGGCCTTTAAAATATCTAATGGTTTCACCATTATTTATTGCTGACTTTAAATAACATCCAGGTAGCTCACATGACTTATCTCCCTCTCATGTGTATCTGATCAGCTGATGGAACTGAAATGTCCTTCTTTGGGCTGGATAATTTAACCCCTCATAGTCCTAAAATCCTGAAAATCCTAAAACTAAGGGGAAAAAAATTTCAATTTTCAGAGTGTCCAAAGTCGTATTCCTACAACAGAACAGACTTTGGCATTCATATCTGGTTTTAGATGCGTAAGTCAAACAGCCTGGTTTTTTGTGTGGGAGAAGGTCAATGGAAAGAGTGAGCATTTGCCATTTCAAAGATCCACCTTTGTATAGATGCCTGAAATCAGGCACACAGAGCTGAAAAGCCAGATCAATATTCAGCAGAACATGTTATTCGCCCCTGCAAGAATTGCCGTGATGCTTACCTTGCCCATTTTATTTTAGAAGAGTGTCTGGTCTACCAGGTGAAAATGCCGAAAGAAATTGACTTGTTCAACACTCTCATAGCTCTTACACTGAAAACTAGTTGTGCTTCATCTGTGGATCAGGTTCATAGTCCTTTTCCTTGACTAATAGTGATCACAAATGAGCACGAGTGAGCACAAGTGATCACAGAAATACCTGGGACTATTGTTTAAGAAATGAATTCTACTGGGGGATGGAGTGGACCTTATCTGTGTAACACAACTATCCCAGTCTCCTAAACGCTCTGTAAGTAATTCAAGATGGTGGGGTTTAATAAGGTTTTTGAATACAATCTCTAAGCAGGCAATATACATTACATCTGCAGTTAAGTCATTATTTTGTCACTTGAAAAATCTTGGGCTGCTGTCCAAGAAAAATCAGATGACTTTAGATACTACTGTGAAATCATCCAATTATTCAAAAAATGTTAGCAGTTATCTTGGCACCATTAGATATCACTAAGCCAAGAAGATATCATAATTGGAATACACTGGAAATAAGCTAACTGGTATTTTGTGCAGATCCCAGTTAGTTTCACAATACCTTTGGAATAGTCACCAGTTGTTTTAAAAAAAACCTTGCGAATTGCACTTTTTCAAGACTTTAATTTAGAAGGCAAGGAAATCATCAAAATATAAAGATCCCATTATTTATGAATAGTTGAGTTTATAGTGATGGTAGATCTTCTGTGTAAGAATTCTAGGTATTGACATGTTCTCATGCTGAAGTTTGATATGAGTTTGGTGAAATTTTGGCAACAGTTCCAGTCCCATGGTAAAGCTTCCTTCACTAGGCACTTGTTGGATTACTGTGTCCAGGCCTGCCACCCTTGACCATGGTCTTAAGACATGTAGGAAAGATCTTGCTGCTCCTGGAACTTGACATCAATCCATGTGCTGACAACCTCATCTGGGAAGTGTACCTCTTCTCAGAGGGAACTGAGTGGCTTCCCAGTGCTGTGCTTCTGCCTAAATAGACAATAGATGCCCATGGAAAAAAACCAGTAGATTACAGTAACTTTTTTCCTTTCACAACATTCCGTACTTTGTGGACAACAAACATGGGAGTAAAGGGGAACTTTCTTCCAGAACCTCCTTATCTCTGGTAGCCTCCTTTCCCCTGATTTGCCCAAACCTGTTTTTCTTATCCCAGTGGCTCCTTGTCTTTAATCCTTTTTGCTTTTGATTTCTTGTGTACATACTGCATGGGCAGGGCTGTGCATGAGAAAATACATTACTAACATTGCTCTTTACCTTCCCAGGTACATGTGATGATTCAGATATTATAAAAATAGGCTTCACGGAAGTTTCCCGACAAGTCATGTCTCACTTTAGCAAGAAGCAGAATCCACACAGAATTACAATCTACTCAAATACAGTGGGAAGAGTTCTATGGGTACAGACCAGATTTATCAGGATTCAAGTCATCAACACATGCAATGAGCTCCTGGAAACAGTCTCTATCTTGTGAAGGATGAAAAATGCATTGTGATACTTAAAGAAGAGAAAAGAGGCCCCTAACATGTATAGACCAAATATGTGTGGTTTGAAGGGATTTTACTGTGAATTAATTAAAATATTTTCAATAGATCCCTAAGAAACTGTTGTCTCCCATTTCTTATGGGAGACAACATTTTTCTTATGTCCATGTCCACAAACTGAGATTATCATTAATTTTCCCATGCTTTTATCACAAATAATTTTAAATTCTATCTATTCTACCTATGAACCTAGCAATATATAGTTCCAGCCTCTTATTATGACATGGTAAGTTGTAACTGATTTGTAACCTTACTTTGGGCCACTGACTTTAGCAATCAAATAAAGACCCAGATGTCTTCAGGCAGGAAGCCTGAACAGCATGTATTTTCTCCTTCCACTTTTGTTTTATGGAAGTCGAATGAATGAAAACCCTCTCAGATGCCACCTTTCCACAGGAAAAAAAAATACATTAAGCAGAAAGACATGTAGTAAAAACTGTGATACGGTAAGCATCTTCTTTTTAACTACCATGATCTAGACACTGTGTACAAAATGTACTCTTGTTCTCTTTTTTGGATGTCCAGATATTAGTAAAGTTGTTCTACTGAGGCATCAGGTCCTGCCCAACTTCTCCTCCCATGCAGATGACAAAGTTTCTCAGTGCCCAATAGTGATTTAAAGGGCTTGCAGCTTGGGAACAGTTTCTTTGGGATGTAAATACATGGCATACAGATGAGAGTGGGAATTTTGTCACTTCAATGACTCCTGAATCTCCATACAAAAAGTCTGTATTCTAAATATTGGGACATAAACACCAGGTCCTGAGAAAGACATAATGCAGTTTCAAAAACAACAAAATGAAAACAAGTGTCATTAGCTTGCTAAGAATGTCTACTTCTGTGACTGAGCCCTCAACAAAATTTGAATATTTAACAACAAACACCTGACTGGCTGACATTTGGTGTCAATTATTTGCTAGCAGTTACCACACAGCAATATCTGGCATCACCCCTTTCACTAAATTTAGAACAGGAAATGACTGTGTTAACCAACACAGCACTGCCATGAGCACTTCAGGCTGAGACTGTCTCTGAAAGGAGTGACCCCACATCACCCCTGTCCCCGCTGCTCCCAGCTCCTGCCCCAGAGCCATCCTCACTCTTCACGCAGGAGTATCCTGAGTGCTCCCTCATGCCACGGGCTGAGGCACAAATCTGGGTGAGAGCTACCCTTGCAGCCAAACCCAGCTGGCTGGGTGGGCACAGGAGTAGCTGTGCTGGTACAGAGCAGGACATGGTCTGAAAAGAGGAGGAGGATCCACTGAGAAAAATGGAGGATGTGGTACACCTGCTATAGCCTAAGATGTCACAGGAAACTGCAGCAGCAAACACTGGCTTCTGCTTCACACATGATGGGACTGAATTGCTTTATAATTGCCTTCTTTATTATCAGATATTTCTATTTATTGCTGAGGAAGCTCAGGTATATTTGGCACTTTCACAGTTATTTGCTGTGGAGCAAAAACATTAGTGCCATTCAAAATTCAATTTTGCATCTGAAAATCCTGTAGTTTTTGGTTAGCATCCATTGAAAAAGGACTCTACAGCAAGTATGATCAGCCTGAATATCCACGAATAGGGAGCAGCTATGCCTGGGGAATTTACACCTGCCCTTCTTAATGAATCTACCCCCAGAGACTTTCTATACAGTTCTTAATGGTAATGGCTTCTCATTGCTTACTTTTCCCTGTAAAAGACTTTGTGAAGGCCTTCACCCTTTACTCTTACCTACTGTTCTTGTGGGAGACCACAGTACCTAAGTTGGGTATATGGAATAACTCATATTAATAAATGTGGATGAATTTCCACGCATTGTAGTCAAAAACATGCTTTATCTTTGACAATCATTATTTAAAATGCTTATTACATTTTCCTAGCACATTTTATGAGAGTTTTCTCCATCCAGTTGGCATCCTCAATTATTCAATCCTCACAGCTATGTCTATTAATCCTCATTTATTCAGTCATCTTTAAAAATGCAATTATCTCTGATTCTCATTCAAAGTGTTGTTGAAAGCAGCAATATTAGCTCCCAGCTCTCTCTTTCATTATTGCTCAAATTATTTAACAATGGGGAGAATATTCAGGGGGACAGAGCAGAAAGAGCTGCCAAACTTCTGACTCAATCTATGACAAATTTTGGCATAGGAAGCAGATTTTTAATGAACAAAAACCAAATAAGTACCTTTTTTTTCTTTTTGTAGGAAAACTCAGTTTTTTCACTCAGAAATACATTTTATAAATGAAGAATAATTCTCTTGCACCCAAACACAGGGCTAGGAGACAGGAGGGACAAATGATCCCTCTGTTACCCTTGTGAATTTTCTGTAAATCCTGCTTCTGTGTAGCTCATTGTCTGTGGAGTGAGAATCATCCTTTCTGTGTTTGCTCTGGTGATTTGACATTGCGACATATTTCACATCCTTTTCTCCTCCCAAACTGAAATAAATTCACAGTAACAAGACCTGTAGGTACTGCATTGCCCACATCTCTTTATGTCCAGAAAGTATCTTGGGCAGCTTCTCATTCAGCTTTTTGCTCTCTTGTGCCTCTGTTACAAGATCTTGTCTGAACCTGCCAGAACCAAAAAGAGATTTTCTCTCCTACACTTTGAATGATGCCAAGATACATTCATTTACTGTTAGCAAGTCACTAGAAAGAAAACAGGTCATCTGTATTCCTATCCCAGCTCCACCCATTTTGCTTGCAATTCAAACTGTTGTAATTCAATCTCCAACAGAATTTCTGAAAATCATGTGTGTCAAAGGGATATTTATGCAACTCCAGGAAATGCTTCATCTTCCTCTCCAAGCTGCAGTCAGTCAAAAAATGTGGGGCCTGACTAAGATGCAGAGCAGTTGAAGCTCATATGGTAGTTGGTTATCCATGTGTATGCAAACAGCAAGGGAATATTTTTCATGTTTCAAGGATAGAGCAAAATACACTGGGGTTGTAAATTACAAGGAAATGTGAGCATCTTTCAGATTAAAATTGTTTGAGCAGAGTGGCTCCTGTAATGCTGATGAAATCACTTGCTGTACCCATGCTATAAGCTGTGTTACGGACTGCAGGGTAGCCACTGCCTTTTCCTTGAGGAGAACACTATTGGAAAATATCTAGAGCCTGGAAGAAACCAGCAGCTGTGAAAAAGCTGGTCATGTCTGATAGCAAATTCAGTCATGTCTGATAGCAAATTCCAAATCTTTAGCTTGTTTTTCAGTGGAAGAGGATGAAGAGGGGTGAGCATAACATCTAGCCAAGTGTCATGCCAGATTTGCTTCAGTACTTGAGAAGAATCAGGCCCTGATCTGCTGAACAAAGGGCTGAGCATCACATACCTGTTTTACCTGAAAACAAAATGAACCATGAATAGTTAAATACTTTACTGAGATCTGTGAGATAGGCTTTAATTTTCATTTTGCTCTCTGTTAATAGTGTACCTGAAAGTATCAATGCATGTAAGTATTTGGCATGGTAATCCAGTTTACACTGACAATGAAGTCAGTGAAGATACAGAGTTCAATGGATCTCAGCTAGTGAACATTTGGATGTTTAGCCCACACAGTGATAACAGGGAGATGAATTTGCTTCCTTCTTTCACCAGCAATACTTAAAACTGCTGCAAGGATAATGGATTTGTCCAAACAAACTGAATACCATTACTCAACAATCAGACGCTCTCCTTTACTTCCTTTGAACCATAGTGACTTAATAATTGAAAAGAATTCAAAAGCAAATTAAAAAGTACTTTTCATACCAAAGTAAATGTTTTCAGGAAAATTTCTTGCTGAGAACAATCACTCAAGGGTACTTCTCAGTTCAAGTTTGGTGAATAGCTGTTGGCTACATATGTAATCAAACTAACTTTATTTTTACATTTCAGAAAAAGCTGATGAATTTCTGCTTTTATGGTGCTAAATAATTAAAGCCAAAATGGATTTTTAATCACACTGATGATTATAATTTATTATTCACATATACACATGGTTAAAAGATAAGCATAAATTCGTATAGATATTAAATACTGTATATACCTCACACAAGGAGTGGTAGATGTTTCATGGTTGCAGCTCAGGATAAATTTACATTTTTAGGAAAGCAAACTGAGAAGAGAACCAGGCATTAAAAAGATATTCTTCAGACTGATAGAGACATTTTGCTGTATTATCACGTTTTTATTTTTGAATTACATATTATATACTATATATTACATAAATATACATTATAAATGGAGAGATATTTACAAGTCAAGAGCTACAATATTGCAAAGCAAGTCAGAAAAAGAATCTAGGCAGCAAGTTCCATTTTCCCCAGCAAATTACTTTTCTGTTGTTATGTTATTTGTATCTTCAGATAAGCATTTTCAAGATGTTTGGTTTCCAGCTATCGACTGTGAAAATAAATTCCAATCATACAGGAAGTCCTAAAGTCTCCTTTTGTCCCACCAGGAACATCATAATAGCTTGAAGACAGAACTGAAACATCTGCTACCAGGATTAGATGAGTTACCAGGGCCTAAAAATCTACATTTCCTGTATTCTTACAACATCTTTATATTTCAATAGCTGTATCTTTTAAGCCACAATTATATCTTTAACAGAATGTTGGAGAATCAGCATGCCAAAAAGAAATTTGAAGTCTCAGCATATTTAAAGTAAATGGAATTTGAGATAGCTGACTAAATTGAGAAATATGTTTTTATCAGCTTTGCTGAAAAATGGCCATTTTTTTTCTGCCTCTGTGTAAAACAAAGGGCCATTTTCTTCACACAAAATGTAACTACAGGAATTTGACATATTTTCTTGGCAAAATAATCAAGTTGGATGTGCAAATCATGCTTTTTTAACTTACGTAATTTGTGAAAATACTTCATTAGTCAATGGTGGAACTTTATTACCAGTGCAGTGTGCAACTGCCACATGAGCCATAAATAAATCTGTTGTCTCAGCAACATCTTGTGGCATTGGGAGACAGTCTGTACTACAAACTGTCAGTCTCTCACTAGAGGACTTCTGGGGGTCTGTGCTCATTGAAAGCTGTTTTCAAACTGACACAACTCCACAGGGTAAATCAGAAAACTCTGATTTACCACAGTCTGAAAAGCAACACTGAACTTTAATGCAATGCTTTTTGTGTTAATGGAGAGGTTTTAGTGGCAAAGGGGGCTGTGGATGGCCCATGTGAGGAGGAGCCAGAGTTGCCCCGTGCCAGACCCTGACAGTTCCAGACAGCTCCAACCTACCCACCACAGGGCAAGGCTGACCCCACAGACAACGTGGTGGCACTTCTGGGGAAAAGAGTGTAAGAAATGGCAAAAAGCCACATGGCAGTGCAAGGAATGAGGAAAACCAGTGAGACAAACAACTCTGCAGACAGCAAAGGACTAAGAAAAAGGGGGAGAGGAGGCGCTCCAGGCACTGAAGATGAGATTGCCCTGCAGCCCCGGTGAAGATCATGATGATCGGCAGCGTGCCCCTGCAGCCCATGGAGAATGTCATCTGTGAGGCAGATATCCACACTGCCACCTGTGGAGGCAGGAATATCCATGGAAGTCCAGTCTGGAGTGAGTTCTGATGGGAACTGCATCCTTTTGCTGGACTGGTGCTGGAGCAGGCTTATCCTGAAGGACTGTAGCCCAAGGAGAGGACCCACACTGGAGCAGGGAAAAGTGTGAAGAGGATGTAGCAGCACAGAACTGTCCTGAAGTGCCCATGAGCCCCATGTCCTACTCCCAGCACCACTTGGGAGGAAAATGGAGAGGAATCAGGAATGAAGAAGTGAATTTGAGCCTGGAAAAAACTGGGGGTGGGAGGAAGATATTTCAGTTTTTTCCTTTGTTTCTCACCATCCAACTCAATGTTACTTGGCAATAAATTGAATTTTCCCAACTCGAGTTGAGTCTGTTTTGCCTGTGATGGTAATTGGTAACTGATGTCTTTGCCTTTATCTTGACCATGAGCTTTTCCATGGTATTTTCTCCTCCTGTCGTTCTGCGGAGGGGGAATGAGAGAGCAGCTGGGTGGATGCCTGGCAGCTGGAGGAGGCCAAGCCACCATGTGCTCTAGGATAGTTTCTGTTCTGTTTTAAAAGCAACAATAACAGTTTTCTTTTACAATATACTGCCACTTCTTAAATGTTTTTAGTGAAGCTCAGACAATGCTCTCCTTCTACAGTGCTGCAAAATAGGGAAGTTGAGAACTATGCAGATGGGGCAGAGAGAAACATATGCCAGATGCTCTTTGTGATTTCTGGTTTATCTTGTCCTTAGTGACTTTAATCATTCTTATACTTCCTATGCATGATACAATCTCTGGAACCAAGAGATCCCAGAAATTACCTCACAGATGTCATACATTTGCAATCAATTTGTTCAGCTTAAAATATTTTAATACCATGAAAGACAAACTTTGAAGAAAAGTCTTTGAAGACATCATAAAGCTGAGTTAATATTTTGAAGAATGAATCATTAATTTAATATGACTAATTATTTTGAAATTAAAATATTTCTGTGGGTTAATATTTTAAAGTACTAAATCATTCAATAAAATGAAAAATGTACACGCCAGCACACAAAGAAATCACAGCTAAGAAGTGGTGAAGTAAAAATTTAGAAGATAAAAAAGATAAAAGGTACCCAAGACTGTATTGCCCAAAGATTGCAAATACAATTTTCCTGAGGTCATCAGAAGGTATGAGGTTAGCCCTTATACTACCTGTGAAAAGCTGCCAAGACCAGACCTCATGAAATGTCATGCGTGGTCCCCAAAGGCTTTATATGAATCTCAGTGTGCAATGAATTTAAAAATAATTAGGAATGTAACACCAAACACAACAACTGATAAAAAAAATTAGATTCTATGATATGAATACAGACATCCAAATTGTTGCATATTTTTTCGTTATACTATCCTTTTATTCCACAGTATTCTTGGAGAACTGAGGACCATTGTTAGATCCATTCTGGTCTGCTTCAAGCAACTTTCCCTACGCCAAGCTCAGCAAAATCGCTTCTTACTGAAGCAAGTTCCAGGTGTCAGCTGACATAATGATCTCAGCTGGTCATTGACTTTGTTTGGCAATATTATTTTCAGACATGTAACATAGTTGCCTTTTGTCCCTTTTATTTGTTTATTTACTTTTATGGCCATGATCATTTTCTGACCCAAGAACCCAGTATAATCAGCTGCATCTTCAATCCATTTCCATTTGAATAGACCTTTCTGAAAAGAGAGTACTAAATAAAACTCCTCTTAAGACCTTAGTGATTCTTTGGCAAAGAGATAAATAGAAATTTGAATTAAGAAGTCTCTGCTCAATACTTTGCTGGAGGTAGAAGGGACCACCATAGGGCCTGTACTGAAAGGCAGGACAAAATTTTGTCAACATTAGTAATGGGCATTTTGTGTCTTTGCAGAAATTAACCTATAATCAGTACAGTGACCAAAGGATGAGATAATTAAGAGAAAATAATTTATCACACAGAAAAGATCCCAAAAATAAAGTCATGATCTTTCCAAAAGACAGGACTAGGTCCAATTCGACATCCAAAAGACAAATACAAAGAATGTGTTTCATCTATGTTCAGAAGATTTCAACAGGACCTATTAATCACTCAAATAATACCTAAGTCCTCCAAACAAACATCGTGTAAACTTTCTTCAGACCTTTAGAACAGGAATGAACTATATTTGAAATACAGATGCTATTACTTGGGAACTGTTTACACTGAATAATGTAAACATTCAGGACCTTGATAAATTTTAATTTAATACTGGAGGTAATATATTTTAGAAAATTATGTAACATCCAAAATTGTGGCAGAGCCAGCCTAAGTCTGAAGGTGATAAAAGATAATTCACAAGAAAAAAAAACACCAAGGAAACAACAGACCTTCCCCAAAATAAACCTCTCACACAAGTTTAGGGACTACAGAAAGGTTACCCGGGCAAAACAAGGTTACCCAATGACACAAAATGTAATACTTCTATAATAAAAACATGCTTTTTCAATTGAATAATTTCAGTTGGAAAATCTGTTTTTTAAAAAATAAAACCAAGTTTTGTCAAAGACCTACAACATATAAAAATACATTCCAAACTATTTGATGAGACAGGCATAGAAGACTAAAAAACCCACTAATTTTCTGGCACTTGAGGCTTCATTATCTTCTTTTTTTACCTCAATTATAGTTTGTTTAATATTTAATATTGATAATTATATTACCTAGGTAGAAGTGGATTTTCTGCACAGACCATTCAGGATGTCAGTCAAATCACAACTAATGACAGTGCTGAGGTCTATTAAAACTCCAGTGGTACACTTAGACAAAGATTTCTGGCACCACCACGTTAGCATCGCTGTTAACATTTTAATAAATTATAATAATAATTTTAATAACAACAACAATAATAATAGTAATTAAGAATAAATAATAATAATTAAATAAAAATAATAATAATAAAATGATTTTTAGTATGAAACAACAGATATATACAGAAAAATGCTGAATATTGTCTCTCTTCTATAGATGAACAATCTAAGTGCTGGCTACCATTTTATTGTCCCTTTCCATCAGACATACCCTGAGTGTTTTCAATGCATGCCAGGTGAACATAAGCCATTTGCTATGTGATGGCTCCTACCATGCAGAGTATCTGCCTCCTGACCTGCAAGGCTTGTCAAAACAGAGTCAGCCTGTAGTAGGTTGTCTAGCTGCACATAGCCTGTCCCAGAAGCTGCCACTTAATAGTACTTGAAATTCCAGTCTTCAACTCAGAAATCATTTATTGCAAAGTCTACATACACTGAAGTGTTTGGAAAATTAGATATTTCCTTTGTCTTAATCCTCTGCAGAATACCAGTATTAACAGTCAGGTTTGTGACTTCCGTGTATATACTCCTGTACCCCTGGCAGAGCAAGGGAGGAAGGTCTCTTCTGAAGAAAGTTTTTCAAACTCTGTTTTTCCTCCCAAGCATTTTAGCATGATTAAAAAGAAACTTTGTTAAATGTATGGGCAGGGTGCACTAGCTGGCCTTTTAAGAACTACTTTCCTCTGTTCCAAACTAGCAAAAGATTGAAAAATGGACAAGGTTGAAAAGGATGTTGAAACTGCAGCAGAAAAGTCTTTGAGAAGTACTGAAACAGTTTCCAAAGGTCTCCCCACACTCCTTGATTCAGCCACTCGCAGTAAAGTGGGCAGAGATCAACACTGCAAAACAAGGGAGTAAATTATAGAGTTTAACTGGAGAAGGAAATCTCCTCTCCTTTGATACAGCAAAAGCAGATTGTCTCCTTCAAAACATGATGGCATCTTACACCATCCATCTCTTATTTTGCAGCTTGAAATATATACTTTGTTTAAAAGATATAGCAAAGCCAAGAACAGAGTTAAGACAGGACAACTATGAGCACAAAATTTCCTCTCAGGAAAAGAAGAAAAAAAGTGTTGTCAGGGGTGAAAGGACTTGGCACGAAAGCTGAAATCCTTTCCCTAGTACGTGAAAGATACACACTGCAGACCATACACTGGAAAAGTGTTCCATGACAAAAAAAGATCCTTCTCTGTTGCTTTACCAGTTACACAGATGTAGGAATCAACAGGGGTACAGTAACCTCCTTGGCTTTATTTTAACAGTTCATGCTATGATAGAAGTCTTATTACACAAGACCATTTAATGTGGAACCATTAGAGTCAGTGTCAATTTTCAGAGGTTAACAGAGCTTTTTTTGTAAAATAAGTTTAAAAAAAAGAAAAGCAAAAATATGAAATATTCCCAGAATGAGAATTTTCCTGCCAAGATCCACATAGACTTACTTTTTATGGACAAGTTACAACTCCTTTAAAATGTTTATTTAATGGAAATATAAATGTCAGTACAAATTAAAGAGAGTGAGTGCCATAAATAGAGAATTGAAAGGTTTAATTGTCCTTTCCAGGTGTTCTCTTCAGAATTGTTTTCCTTGGCAACCCTTCCTTGTAGTTTCCCATAATGTTGATTATCATCTTGATCTGGGCTTTTGGGTATGTGAGTCTTTCATCACTCTCAAGTTTTTCACAATTTGAGGATCATTGTCCTTTGCTTGGCTAAAAGTGTATTTTATTCTAAAGGAAAGCAGAGTGTTAGCAGAAGTTCTTCTCACAGTGTGATAGACCAGCTGAGGCTGGAGGGGACCTATGGAGATAGTCCAGTCTAAACTCTTGCTCAGAGCAGGAGCTACTGAAGCAGTTGCCAAGGACTGTATTTGGACTTCTGAACATCTCCAAGGGTAGAAACTCCACTCTCTGGGCAACCTGCTTCAGTGTTAAATAACTCTCACCATAAAATATCTTTCTTATGTTTAAATGGCATTTCTTGCACTTTAGTGTGTGCTCTGTTCACCTTTTAGTCCAGCAGGTAATAATGAAGGCTCTCAATTTCACAGAATGGAGTGTTGCATGAGAACATTTGCAGAGGGAGAAGTATTGGAGGCCTGATCACCCAAGAGAACAGAATGCTCATCCTGCTGCTACATACAATCATTCACTCGTCATGTATGGTACATGAAACTCTGTCAAAGAAAACAGGATCAAAGATTTCTCATTTCTTTTGGCCTCCATACCTAACAAATTTCCTCCACCTTTACCCCATTTTGGAATGTAAATGCAATAGGGACACTTAGCTGGAATACAGTCTAACGGGACATGGCTGTGTGTTTGCAAGCAGGACAGCCTGCAACATGGAATTCAGCAGTGCCAAATAACATGGTGAACATAAATACCACTTGTGATCAGTAATGACACAAGTAGAGAAATGCATATTTCATTGGTGAGTTGAGACCTAGAAGTTAATCACAGAGACACAGTTGTTATTATTATTACCATTTAAAAACACTTCCTGGACCTTCAGTAAGGAAGATACTAGTTTTTTTGGGCTTGTTTTTGGTTTGGCTTTGTTTTGTTTTTTTTTTTAATGAAGAAACTACTACAGTCAAGAAGAAATCTTTCCCTGGGTTTTGTACTTAGTATTTGACAACATATGTAAAATTACAGCCAGATAGACTAAACCTCCTTATTTACTGATTACATATCTAAGAGATTTCTTATATATATTGGCTCAGTTAACATTCAGCAAACACTGTGCTCATGGTACCCACACCTATATGCTACTTTCTGACAAAAGAATATTAATAAGTAGTTATTCTATTAGAATGTTAGATAAGTGTATCTACTACAAGGACTCTTTCGTAAGATATAGATTTATTGGTCAGGCACAAACTTCTATGAGAGGCAGCTGTTCTTCACAAATCAAGCTCTCAACTTTGTGCCTAATATGTGCAGTTTTAAGATTAGGCTTTAGATCCTCCTCCCTTGATACATTTAAATCCTTTCAGCATCACAGCTAGTCTGTATCACTTCCTTATCCTAAAACTGCTCACTTGTTTATGGCTTTGTAATGCTGGATACAGAAAATAGACCAAAGGACTCCTAGATAATTTTATTTAATCTCCAGTGCTAACATCAGTTAAAACAAAAATCCTAATATATTTTTTACCTCAATAGCTGTAATTTACGTGATTGATAACTAGTACATGACTTCATAGAACAGGAATGATTTTTGGGAAGGACTATATCTATATATGAAACAGAGAAATGTAACCATTTTAACTGCTATTTGTACCTCAAATCAGTTTCTGGAGTTCATAGAAATGTATCACATGGTAGAAAAGAAGAGAGAACCCCATAAAATCAAGAGCTGTGGAAATTATCTCTTTTGCTTTGTTTTTAAGACCAGTTAGATTTGACATAAGAGGTATTATATTAATGTCATTCATTGAAATAGTCAGTCTCCTAAATTTATGCTCCATTGGGTCGAGCATATACACATCACAGGGCAAAGCAACCTCCCAATCCTGCCCACTAAGAAATAATGAAGTCCTGTCAAGCATCTTTTGTGAAACAACAACTTCAAACCTTCAAACAGCATAAATGAAAACTTACTTCTCCCACTACCTCCCCCCTCCTCTTTCTTTTGTCAGTTACATATGTTTTTTTCCTACCGAGAAATGAATTATATAATTAGAACAAATTCCATTTGGATACGTAAATTATAAACATGAAATTTATACCACAACCTGTCAAAGTAATGCCTTATTTCCCTAGGAAACATGTATACATACACAAACATAGAGAAAGAGTTTAAAGAAGTAGTAGTAGTAGTAATAATAAAAAAAATAATAATAAATCATCTCAAACCATTTAGAAAGAATAATGTGACATTCTGGTTAAGATTAAGTTAATGGGAATTCAGTCACTGACTTTGTTGGAGTTGTTGTTGGGGTTAATACATTCAATCTGGTTGAACGCAGGTGACAATAAAATGCTTCAGTTGTTAAACCCTTGATATCCAGTATTTTCCCACTAGAAGAATGCATGGCCAAACTGGATATCAACACCAGTTTGTGGTATCTGTGCTCTCATTTTCTGGAGAGTCTTCCAGATCCAGAAAAAATAATTTTATTTAAGATGCTTTCATGTGATCATTTTGTTTGAGGAGGGAAGATTAGTCTCCTTCTCATCAAGGAAGTATCATTTTCTTAAACCTGCATTTATCACCTGCTGTTCCTACTAAACCAGTGTTCAGTATTGCACAAGCACAATAAAGGAGGCATTGAGCAATCTGAATTAACATAACCTTTTTTTTTTTTGGTGGCGTTTTCTCAAAAACATGACAAAACTAGTGGGATTGAAAAGTTCCTTGTTACTCAATTATCCATGCTTGTTCCTCAGACCTGCTCAAGTTTGTGTTTTCTTGATTAGTGCATAGGAGTTTGCCTTTGGCTTCCTTTGCCTTTGGCCTTTGGCTTCCATGCAACACTGCCCAGATCCAGTGTTGTCCTAGAACTGTATAGATGACATAGATGGCAGTTAGGCAGAACAATACAAATACACTGGGAATTAAGTTCTTTACTTAGTTTTTAGGTCATTAGAAATCAATTTGGTTTAGTTTCTCTATGTGTTACTGGACACCACCCAGCTGTATGCAGTACACAGTTTAAATAAACAGAAATATAAATTGAGTGTTTTCCTTTTGTAAATTGCACAGTAATTTCTCCTAGTAAATTAACTTGGTTTGAGTGGAAAGAGAATAAGTATTTCGAGGTAAATCCCCTGCCTGCAATTACATTTCAGTGCTTGGAAATTCAGCAGCTGGCTGATTTTTACCCAAAGCATTGCATCATTTGTCAGAGGTGTTGGATAGGCAGAGACAGACTTCCATTTGTCTGTACATCAGTAACTATTCACACAACAAGCAACACAGAGAGCTTCCTAACCCTGCACTGCCAACGGGCAAGGTATCCAGGAGTAAGCTGGGCTTCAATTTCCAGCCTCGTTGAACCTTTTAGCCTTGCTGAGGAGACCTCACTAAGCCACACTGGTAGAGGACACTCTCTGTGGATGTGTCAAAAGAGCACTGATGTAGAATCACTAGGCAAGTCTTTTCATAGACAAAATATATTCTTATGCATCACACCCTCAGCACTAACATTAGGACAATTTTTTTTTCTTCCTCATTGACCTCAGATATCCAGATCAGAAGTGGTTATAATTCCCACAGGTAATTTAAGCTAGGAAGAGAACAGAGGTTGTGGTCCTTAAGCCTTTGAGGAAGTGAAAGATAAGCAAGGCAAAGAAAGACAAATGTCTCCTGTCTTTTTTTCCTATGTGTTCGACTAGATGCCAGCTCCAAAGTATCCAAATATACCACTGATCTAAGCAAAATGAAACAAGCCTCTTCATCTACCCCCATTTCTTCTTTGCAAGTATTTCTCTACAAAACTACGCTCATCATGTGGACCCATCACACCTTACACCCTTAGGAAGACCTGCTGTCTGTGGAGTCCCTAGAATTTGTCCCTGTCTTATCTTTTCAGTAATACTGAGAGGAGTTGTCGCTTAAAGCTCCAGCCTTTCCCTCGGGATGTGCTTTCCCCAGCTATGCCGTGGAGCCAGGCTTTTTTCTCTTTTCAGCAGTGCCCAGGTACCAAACCTCCAGCCTACATGCAAGGAACAGTTTGGTATAAATTGAGTCATTGAAAATCCTGCCTTTTCAGATTATGCTTCATTCCAGGCTAGTTACAAGTGGAAGAGGAGTGCCACAGCTTCAGCGTTCTTTGCCGTCGTAATAGTGGAGCTCATTTCCACTACCAATAATCTGAACGGACTGAAGGTATGAATCTCATTGAAATGCAATGAGGGCTGCTAAATGTGCAAAGTCTATGTTAACATTAGGGCTTAATGTAGTTACGTCTGTTTTAAAGGTGAAGTCAACTTTACAAGAGAGAAGGCTGGTTTAACCCTGAACACGTTGCTCAGCAAGGAACGTGAAACAGTTTCTTCGCACCCATAGCTCCTTCCCCCGAACTGGTTGTGTGCAGCCACCAAGTGTCCCCAAGCCTTGTCCCGGCGGCACTGCTCGCTGCCGGCAGCCCGCGCC
>VXBB01014366.1:421634-481226 GCA_013399915.1 Illadopsis cleaveri
TCGTCCTGAGCGGCGCCGCGCTGCTCACCAGGTACCGCTCTCGGGGCTGCTGGTGGAAAGCTCTCCTTCAGCTTTCCAGCATCGTTTTAAGTGCTTCATCAGTCCACGGCGAGAAACATTTAGTAACGTGTTTAAATTGCTCTAAAAAGTGACTGATTTTGGCAGAGGCGTTGGTGGGGTTTGGGTGCAGTTTAGGCCAAGAGACAGGGTGGTGTCCCGTTGGGACAGTCTTGCTAAAGCGAGTCGGGGGTTGTTCTCACACCCATTTTCTGTGGGAACGGGTGCTGAGAATATATTCAGTTTAAAAGTGTTCCCTGCTTCTTTCACGTACATTTTGAAAGGAAACTTGTATCGCTGAAAGTGATGTCTTCAGAGTCACCTTTTGTGCACAATAATTATTTCGAGTGGGGGGGTTGTCTAGGGTTTTTTTTTTTTGTTGTTGTTGTGTGGGGTTTTTTTGTTTTGTTTTGTTTTGGTCATATTCCCTAACTAAGTGGACTGGAAGCATCTTTTCTTGATTGAATTTATTTTTGCTTTGGAAATATGTAGTTATCGTCATTCATGGATAGTAATTGTAACATTACTGAACTCTGTTGCTTTTACTGTGTTATTTTCTTGCATTGATTTATGTGGAAACAGGGAAAAAAATGTTTGTAAACTAGTTCAAGGTGTGCTTATCCAGCAAATTAAATGTGTGATTATATAAGCCTAGGCTGGTTTTGACTTACATGAGATCACAGAATTGGTAAGATTGGGAGGAACCACAGTGGGTCTTCTGGGCCAACCTCCCTGCTCAAATCAGTTAGAGTAATGCTTAAGGTGTGTTGGAATGGGCTTCAACATGAACCAAAATAGTTTACAACCTCCAGATCTATCAGTCCCAAAGTACATTAATTGTGTCCTTAGTTCTGTCACTTGTACTGAAGAAGTGAATCTGGTGTTATGTGTGTCTGCTCAGAACATGTTCCTCCCTTTTGCTGGCATAGGCAAACCGTGTACATCATCACTAGAAGAGAACTGCACAAACTGATAGTCCTGTTCTTAAGCTTTCAACCTTAAGGGTATTCCCAAGTGGAAAGCAGACTTCTGTAACTGTTTCCATGGGCGAAACAAGCAAAATTTGTTCCTCTGCTAGGTGACCAGTAGTGTGTTTGTTGAATTAAACTAAAGAACAAAAAACATGTCTTTGCTTAGGAGGATCTCCAAGTACTTGTCTTCACTGAGGAAGCACGCTTATAATTTAATGAGGAAGACGAATCTCTGAAGTGGAATGCTGTGAAAGAAAATGCAGGAAAGAAATTGCACGTAAACAAAATCTGCTCAGATACAAATTGGGGCCACAAAATTTTCTACTTAGACTGTAAGATAATTTTATGTCATTTCTGCTATGGTACTGAGTGAACTAGTGTTATTGGTATCTTTATTAATATTACTTCAGTATCTTAAGGTAGTTCTGTACATCAAATGGAGTTTGTTAGCATGTTCTTTTTTCCTCAGTGCCTTCTAAATTTAATGTTAAACTCCTGTTTCTAATACACCAACAGAAATTGGCTCATATTAGGGCCAGTTGGAGAGAGATGAAGGACTGAATTCCCATTCTCAAATTAGTTACTCAGTTTATACAGTTTTTGTGCTGTGAGTGCTTTTAGTCAGGTCTTCCACTAGTAACTGAAGAGTGTTGGCAGATTGGGAAAGTTTGGGCGTTCATGGGAGTATAACTCTTGTTAAATTTGGACAATTTTTAGTTCTTAATTTGTAACATGATCACTGGCCTTGGCAAATGCAGTTTAGCTTTAACACTGACCACTACACTTGAGTTTTATGTTTTTAGTGGAATATTAGATTAGATTATTTGAAGGCCAAAGTAAGGGTAGCTCATGCAAGTAATCTCATAGACTTCAACATAAAAATTAGCATGAATAAGTCATGTTACTTGGCCTCAAATGTTAGCTTTATGATAAATGGTAAGTCTACTAGTGGTTTTATATATCTAGGTTCAGTTAAAAGCTTTGCTCTTTTCTAGATGCAAGGATTTAGAGAATATTAGTTTGTTGGTAGTACTAATCAGCTTGTGAACAGGAATGGAGTTGATAGTTTTGTTTGTTAGACAGGTGCTCATGATTATGAGGGTCTTACTCTTTCCAGTCATAAATTCCTGGTGGAGTTACCATTTGAAAAGGCTCTATAATTGCTCTAGGAAAAAGATAGGCTTGTATAACTACATGGTAATTAATAGGACTCAGTTATTTAGGAGTCTTGCATTCCTTTTGTGACAAAACACCTTTGAAGTTTATTGTTGTTCAGGATGGACAAAGGGTCATTGTAGCTGACAAAATGAAAGACAGAAAAAATCCATCTCAAACTCCTCCCTGCATGAGTCACATGGATTTGTCTTCAGCTGTGAGCTGAACATTTTGTATGCCACAGGTATTCAATCTGTGAGTGCTGGCTACATCAGATTCAGGACAGTTTTACTGCAGGTGGTATGCAGTGGAACTGATACAGGATTTTAGAAGTGTCTGGCAGTTCAAGTCCCAGACTCAGTGTTTTCTGTCTTTCTTTTTTTGATGAGTTCTGTAGCACAGAACTATAAATACTGTTTGCCACAACAGCTGCTTTTCAGCTAGTGCCTTACAAAAATGTGATTTTATTGTTGTGCTCTAGGTCCTCTTCTGCTGGCTGCTTAAATACGGTGTTCTTAACAGCTCATAGAAAAAGTATAGTTAGTAACATGATTAGCTTATTTTTGTTTATTTTAAAAGAAAACTGTAGAATGTCATTTATACTAGATGAGACAGTAGATAGAAAAGAAATACTTTATGAAGTTCCTCAATCTACTTAAAATACTTTTTCAATCTGTAGAATTTATAGGAAATTACTAGAACTTATCACAGTATTTCTGTTTTCTGAAATTTGCATGAGTACCTCAAGTGATGCCTGAGTTACCAAAAAAGAACAACCCTCTTACAAATTAAGCACTGTCTTCTCATTTATGGTGTTCCTTAAAGGAATCATTGAGGAGTTAAGGTCTAAGAGATCCATCAGGTTTGCCAGAAGTTATCATGTTTGACAAGATGTGACACTTTCAGAAATGGCAGAATTAGAAACACAAGGAGTAATGTGATTATGATAATTGTGGAAATGTTATTGTGCACACATAACAAAACTCATCATCTTTTACTGATGCTTTTAGTGGTCAAAATATTCTCTTAGTAAGTCCCTTTCTTTAGAGAAAAAAGGACTGTGGCTCTCTGCCTGGATTTATTAGACATCTGGGCATGCCTGATTGTGAATACTGCAAAATTTCATGCTTAAGTTCAAAGTTCCCAACCAGACTTTGAATGCCTTTGTGTCTTTTGCACCAAATTAATTATGGACAAGCTGACTGAATGGGTTTCTGATGGGCTTCATGCTTTGAAGAGACTTTCTTCTTCCATTACTTATTCATAGCCTAGTCCATGTGTTCACATAAGTTGTATTAAAAATGCTTTTTTTTTCCACCCTCAACTGTATTTTAGCAAGTCAGCAACGTGGTGATTGTGGTTCATTTCTGAGAAGGGTAATCACTCTTTTATAGAGGTGGTGATGATGAAAAAAGCCATGTGGAGCGTAGCTGTACAAAGTAAAGTTTTTTGAGCTGATACATTTGTGGGGGTGCACACAGAAATGGTTCAGATTTAAATAAACTTTTCTGTAGTTGCTTTCAAGTCATCCACTCACCTGTGTGATGGCTTTCAAGTGTTTACAAGTGTTTGCTATTGACTCAATGGGACCATCTCCTGTTCCTCTGCAGACACTTACAGTGAACCCTGAGGAGGAGAAGTGCTAAAGGAGGCCCAGAGTGCTGTTTGGGCATAACCCTGTTTCCTACAGTGTCTTAACAGAGGTTCTCTAAATTTACCCCATGTGGAGACTGAAGTGCCTACATGACTGTATTTCCTTAGGCTGTGTAGGGTGGTGATGCTGTGTTCTGTATCAGAGTTTTAGTGGGACTTTGGAAGATGCTTGCTTCAGTGCAGCCATCTTTCCAAACTGCTCAGTTCTATTTCTGTGGCACAAACTATTCGTTTTGGTCATTGGGCTGTTGACTGAAAGAGTCTGAGGAACTGTTATAAACCACCCCCATCCCCCCTCTTTCAACCAAAAACCTCCACCAAATATTGTGCTTCCAAGCTTCCAGAGAAATTTTAACAGCTCCAAGTACAAGATCCAAGAGACCTGTTAAGTCCATAAAGTGAAGCTTACGATGAAATCACAGGATAATTTCTTTTTTAGGGTGTTGCTATTCAAGCCAAGAGAGCTTGGAAAGGAGAGTGGGGAAGAAAAGGGTAAACTGAGCAGAAACAACTATTTATTTTCTATTTTCCTCCACTTACAGTAAGATGAAACACTCAGAACTTTTTTTTTTTTTTTTTTTTTTTTTAAAGGGAACAATGTCANAAAAAACCTCCAAAATTTTTTTTTTTTTTTTTTTTAAAAGTAGGAAAATTGAAAGCAATCTTCTTTTTGGCATGCCTGGTGCTCACCTCACTCCTCACAGCCTGCTTACATTGTTACTGATATGAATATTCAAGGTTTCAAGAAGTCTTTGTCCTTCCCCCTTTCTCTCTGCATCAAATTAAGTCCTGTAGCTGAATACAAAGGTTTTTGAAAACTTCTTGTGTACTTTTTTGTGCTTATATCTCTGTATACCCTTTTTCTTGCTTTTATATAGCTCAAGGTTCACGTGTAGTGTTCTTCTAATCTTTTCTGATGTGCCAACCTTTGTGTGGTCTTCTACTCTGCAGAACACATTTTGTTATTTCCCCCCTCCATTAAACTTGTATACTTCCATACCCCAAAATACTAAGGAAAATGTAAACAACCTGTCTGAAGTTGAAATAATCAGACTTGTGGCAAACATAACTACTTTTATTGCATCTCTGCTTTTCGTGCTTCATCAGTACTTTGTAAACTCTTTTAAGAGGAAACCTGCTCTGGCATTGTCAGTGAAGGGCTTTTTAGTTTGCTCTAGAATTAATAGAGGGTGTGGGTAAAACTGTGGTCTTGAGGGAATACACAATGTAGAAAAGGATTTCCTGGATAGTGTAAAACTTTTATAAGAGCTGGAGAAAGGCCTCTTGCTCATTTCCCAGGTGACAATTGGATATGAGGAGGTAAAACATTTCCAGTCTGGGTAAGAGGGATCAAAACTTGCTTGTAATTGTCCCCTGTCCTATTTTTGCACTATATAGAGTTCAAGTTGCTGTACAGGAGAATTAAGTACCAAAAGTGGAGGTTTTTTGGCCCTGAAGTCTATAATGGAGGGCCATCCAATAGCATGTTCCACTCCTGAACCCATTTACACAGCCCTAAGTGATTAAGTTTGCACTTTTGCATGAATCTAAGGGGAGATCTGTGAGTTGAACTGAAGGCAGACCTTGGCTTGCATACCTGGTCATTCATAAAATGAAACATATTAAAAAGTCATTCTCATGCCAGTATCCTGCAACAGTTGAAAGGCTAAACAGAAGAATGGATTTCTCAGAGAGTTCATCCTCCAGTTCTCTGAAGAACTCAATCAACCAACTATGAATTTTACAGTTGACTGATGTCTGTGCTTAAGTGGCTTGTTGCTCTCTGTAAGCCAACTTATTAAAAAGTGAAATATTTAATATCTTTGAAAGCAGTAAAGATTTATGTCAGGAGGAAGGTCCTTGAACTTGAACACGTTACCATTACAGTCTTAGAAAAAGCTGGTATTTTACATAAAGTGACATATATGAATACGATGACTATATAGAATACAGTTTTTACAGATATGATTAACACTGGAGAAAATTAATGAAAACCAAATTATTATCAGACAGTAATAGTCCCATTACTGTCTTCAGGAAAAACACATAACCCCCCCACCCCCATGGAACAACATTTTAAACTCAATGGTGCTACTTCTGCTGTTAAGTCAGTAAATTATGTATTTGCCAAGATTTAATGTGACACAAGAGTTTCCAATGTAAACGTCCTCCCTATTACATCTAAGTTGCTTCAGCCAATATTTAAAAATAACCTTAAAACTTTACTGTGTTTTGGTTCCAGTCTGGAAAATATAAGGACTTGATGGAAGAAGTCTACAGTCTTATATTTCTGAAAGGAAAGACATCAAATAGTTTTCATACCTGGGCAGTACAATGTGTTTCTCTTCCTTGTTTCAGCATTTTATCACCAGGTATAGACTTGAATAAGCCAGAAGGTCACAGAAGAGCAGCCAGATGCTTACCTTTCATTATTATCCTCCTCCTCAGCAGTAGCTTCTATAAATTTGGGAAATACCTTTAATGAAATCCAAAATCTTAGTAGGGGATGAATACAGAAGACAGAATGAGACCCAAAGACTATGGATTAAATAAGTGTGGCTTGAACAAAGCACTTTGAGGTGCAGCAGTAGAGAGCATGATTAGAAGTAAATGAATGATTGCTTTGGGCCATCAACATAACTTTCTGTTACCAGCTGTTCATGCATTGGCAGTGAGAACCTGCTCTGGCTAAAAGTTAGCATGAAAGAACTAATAGTTTATTAAATGTTAAAGACTGGCAGTAAATATATATTTTCAACAGGAATTATGAAATTTGGATGTGAAATTTTTCCAAAAGTGATTTAACAAAATAAGTTGCAGAACACAACTGCTGTATTTATGTGTTGCACTTTCTTCATCGTTAATCCTGTGAAAATATATCTGCTGTACTACAAGGCAAGCAGTTGCTGAAGGTAAGTGCTAAATGTCTTGATATGTCACCTATGGGTGCATACTTGGAAAGTAGTGAATTAAAATAGCAGGACATGAGCTAATTATTATTAATGATAGGAATACAGCTCCTTTTTTATACCATCTTCCTGTCTTTGTTTTCACTAACTCTTTAATTTGCAAAGAGTGTGATATTAATGCAGAATTGTGACATGTATAACACAACAGACCAACAAAATATCCAATTTTTCAAAGTATGTTTGTTCATTTGCTTTAAGAAAAGCACTGTCAATTATAATTTGACTTTCAAATTAATAAGATGGTGTGAAATGTTATGAGACCTGGGTGCAAGGTTGTCATTAGTCAGAATAAGACACTCTTCATGGAGAGCAAACAGGACATAACAGATTTATGACTGAGCCTTTAATTTCTATTTTCTGAATTTTATTTTTTCTGCTGACCATAAAGAAATGTTTTATATTGTCATCTATTTCAGACACTTAGCTCTTTGTAAATAAAAACCACTTAGTTATAACTGAGAAATTGAAGCCAGCTGGTTACATCTTTACCTGTAGTCTGTCCATAGAATTCTTTCCCACACTTGGGTGGCTGAGTAACTGTTGTACTTAATTAGATTTGCTTGATATACATGTGAAAATTTTTCATCCTGCTGCAAAAACTATGCATAATTTTGCTGGGCTCCCTGAGTCACACTCTGTTCATCTCTTATGAAGAACAATACAAATGTTCATTTGGACACATGAGCAAATTAATAACAAATGAAAAGAATCCCTTATGTCTAATTCTTTAATGTCCACAACTATATATCTGCAATTATATTACTGTTCAGGATCATTAAGAGTAAAGATTTAGGATTCTAATACAGAAAAGGACTTAAATAAGTTTAAGAAGAACATAATGGCCAAATGTTTTGCAATGTATCATATGATCTCTATTTGAATAGATATGGTGAAATTTTATTTTATACTTGCTTTTTTTAAAAAAATTATCAAAGATAGCAGCATGTTTTTCTTTGGTAATGTCTAAACAACATTGTTACAAAAAGTAACACAAATATTATTTTCACAGCTCTTTTAATTGTATATTTTATCTGGACATTGGAACAAATCTTTAGCTAGTGTAACTGTCCAAAGTTTGGCAAAAAGTCTGTTGAGCTATGACCATGTCAGTATTTCACTTTATACATTTACTCAGTTTCCTGCTATCTGGATTTTATTGCTTTTCCTGGGATCATTAATTTTCATTCATGGCTTTGAATAGTTTTGGAGTTCTTGATGTGACTGTGTTCAGTCAACAAGAAGCTTTGACTCTGTCCCTACTTGTCTTGCCAGGGCCATCTGTGGAAGTGAGAACAATGTCAAAGAACCGCAGATGAGATAAAAACCTAAATGTACAGAAAGTATTTATTACAGCCTTTTGTTTAAATGCTGGACAAATATTAGCAAAGCTCACTCTGAAATGCCAGCATTAGAGGAAGGTCCATTCAAACTCCTCAGGGCTACAGGATGCTCAGACAGGGCTGGAGTCAGTACCAAAAAATTCTTGGCTCCTGTACTCAAATTTAGACTTCTGTAATGCATTTTTATTTCTGGGGGATGGGACACTAACATCATTGTCTAATGAGCTCTGCCAAACAAAACAGAAGGCATGCTTGTGGTTCAGGAGTAAACATCTGTCCTAATCAGCTCATTTCATGTCTATGAGTTTGCAGGACTGAGGCTTAAGGAGAAAACCAAAAGCAGGGAATGTGGGAGTGTTCTGAATCACCATCATACGTGACACAAAGCAAGCAGCTTGCCTCATTACTTGCCAGCATCCATGACTACACTTGTGGATGCCACTGAGTATTTTTGGTCTCCATCCCATTCACATTTCAAGTCTTGGTGTCTAGGTAGTAGAGAAGAGGGATGCTGGAAGTTGTGTTTGTTTTGTAAATACATCACTATGGATGAATGGTTTAGTGTACAAAAGTTTTCCCCATAAAATGGAAGAACAGATATTATGGATATAATATAGATATAATATGCAGCTTGGTTTTATGTTGCTGTGCATAATTAGGGTTTTTCAATTTGTATGTTTTTTGTTTATTTGTTTGTATTGGTATATCCCTTTCAACCCCCATTCCGAAAGTCCCTGTGGTATCACCCTGACAAGAACCTTGTCAATCACACTGATGGACCTGAAAAGAGATGTGCACCCATTTGCCCAGGTGCTCAAGCACCCCCCTTTCCCATTGTTGTGTTAAGCATCCCTGTCCCAAGCCACCCCCTTCCTTCCCCCACATTGGTCCGAAGTTCTCCCCTGCTCGGTGTACGCCCCAAGTACTTAGGGGGAGAACCGAGGCCCAAAAATCACTCTGGCACGTGGAGTTCACTGGAATAAACCTCTGCAAAACCCCGCCAGGAGTCTGCCCTTTCTTCCAAGCCTCAGACCACGCTGCAGCCTGAGATCAAAACCCACCAAGCCTCCCTCTTGTGCTGGTCAAAGATCAACAGCTGGCCCGTGAGCAGCTCAGAAACTGGTACATCTGGCGCCCAACGTGCGGCTCGAACCCATGACCCTGAGATTAAGAGTCTCATGCTCTACCATGCAGTTTTGTTGGGAAATGACCTAATTTGAGACTAGATTGGGAAACAAAAGTAAGCAAAGAAAGGAAAAGTTTTTGGATGAGCATTTCTTTTAACCCTAGGAAATTACATTGTAAATACACAGAACTTGAAGTTGTCTGATATATTTAAGCACCACAATTTTCATTTTCAGGTTCTTAGGATAATTGATTTAATTCTGCTACTTAGATTGCTGATGGAACAACTTATGAATACAGGATTTTTAGGCATTCACAGAAGCGAGCTGAGGTTTGAACATGTTTCCTGGAGATCTTTAGAAAGCTAGCCCACCATTGATATTTCTTGCCTTTTTAAACTTGTTTTTGTTTGGTTTTGATCTGTTCCTGCGTAGGATTTTGTATATTAGATATGACCTTTGTTTTAGCATATGATTTATTTTGTCAGCTTTTTTTATTTCTTAGAAGTATTGCATGTTGCATAATTCTTGAAAACACTGGCAACAATGTTGCCGTGCTCTTAATTTTAAAAAGCCTTTGCTTTATCCTTTCCATGTTATGTTGAGATATGGTTATAATTTATTTGCATGTATGTTTAATCAATTTCTAAAGTTCCAATCACTTAGCATCTTCACTGTTTCTTAGTTTATTCCTATGGCACTTCTCTTGCAGAGTTCAGCCCATAGTAACCATTGTAAATTAAAAAATATTTACATTTGTGTGAATGTTTGCAAAAAAATTACATTTTAGCCCTAACCTTAAAAACATTTAGAAGTCTGTAAAGAGTTCACCATTTAACGATGCCTGAAAAGAAGGGAAGCTACTGCAGCCTGACACAGCAGGAGCAGCTTGTGAGCAGTGTGAGTGCTAACCAGTGCACTTGCACGTGCACCCAACTTGTGATGACCAAGTTAAACTTCTGGTGTTAGGCAGAATATTCTGAACCACCCTAAAGCTGATACATGGAAAATATTCAATATGTGAAGTTTACTGCTTTGCATGTTTCAAGAATCAGCTACAGAATCACTTGCCACTATGTATCTAAACTTTTTTATTTAAGAATAATTGTGTGCAAAAAGCACGTTTCTTTCAGCATGCATAATATTCAGATGCACCTTTTTTTGGAAACATCTTAAAAGAAGTATTTCACAGAATGGTATCTCTTACATTAGGAGGCAAATTCTTTTTCCTACACATTTTCTTTTGTCCTGTTGCTCACATTAAACAACCATCACTAGGAAGAAAGATGGACAAACCAGGTTGTCATGATATCGTTCATGAACTTGCTGCCCACAGTGAATTTGTGACATTTGGCTCTCTCTTTTTTTTTTTTTTTTTTTTTTTTTTTTTTTTTTTTTTCTTCCCAGTAGCTTCTTGCCTTGATAGTGAGATGGAGATTGGGAATCAAAATCTTGCTTCTTACTTAGTTCATAGTGTTGCTGTTAAAGTGTCACATGAGAGAATGTGTGGGTAGCGGACTGAAGAGATGCTTTCTTACATACTTACTGAGATTATTAAAGCTTTTGGACAACCTCTCCATGCTTGCTCTGTCAGCTTTTGGTTGAGTTTTTTGTTGTTGTTGTGTGCCAGTCTTTTGGAGGGGGGTTGTTTGTTTGTTTTTCCAATGCTGAAAGTGTTATTTGTGCAAGGAGTCATGGCCACGCTCTGATGTATTTGCAGTCTTTGGAGAATTAGAGCTTGGATGGGATTTTATTGGTTTTGGAGGTTTTTTTTCCTTTCAGCAAATATCTTTCTCTCTTAGTGTCTTGGCAATATACAGAGTATCCATATTGCATTTCTGTGCAATGTATACCCAATAATATAACAGGGTTAGGAAGATTTATGCTCATTTTGGAAACATATTTTGTCATAATGTTCACACACCTACACTTTTCTAGTCATTGTGGTTTATCTGTTTCTTCTAGAATGGTTGCCTGGGGAAAACAGCACTGCTGTGTTGGCAGAATACAGGACATTTTCTTGAGATTCAGGATTGTTCAAGCAGTCTTTCTACTTCAGTTGTCCTTGGCTACAGCAAGCAAAGGTAAGAGAATTTTTTCCTGATTGGTCTAGTACTGGTATTCCAAATAAATAAATTAGTCTTGATGAATAGGATTTTTGAATATATTTGAACAGGCAAGTTTTTGCCTCTTGAAATCAACATCATTAACATGAAATCATTAACAAGAAATGAAGCAGTTGGTGCTTAGCATTTTGGATGCTTTTTATGTTTTCATAAAAGTCATTGGTAGTAACTTCTTCTAGGCTATAGATGAGGAGAGAACCAAAACACAATTTGTAATAACAGGACAAATTATTTTATTGCTGGGGTTTTTTTGAGCTGGAAGTGTTACTATTTTCAGAACCTGTTGTTACATCATTTACACTGCTCTTACAAAAACACCACAAGATCCTTTGAGCTTTGCTCTATTTAGAGTGTGTGCGTGTAGAACATCTCCTGCATTGATCTTGGTTATGGATCTGAATATGCCTAAGGAAAAGGTCCAAAACATGTATCAGAAATGATGGATTTGAACTTGGCACTTTGTGCACTTTATGTAACAGTAAATGAAAAATAAATTCATAAGGTTCTTATGGATAAACTGACAAGGTGACATTTCTGTGTGAGGTAAAGTAGAATAAAGTGAGGTGAAAGAACTTGTGTTTTTTCATGGCTGTTCTGTAAACTGATAGTTTGTCTGTTACTGCTCTGGACCTCAGCTAATAAAGATAATAGTGCTTGTCATTCATAAAGCTTCCTTATGTCAATAGTGTGTTATGCATTTATCGTGTTAATAATGTGCTTAGTGTATTAAAAAATTTGGAGTGTTTTTTGCTGTGCACTTAATGGCTGGTTTCAGAAGCTGCTTTCTGTGTCATGGCATGTTATTTTACTCTAAGTCAGAACTTCTTGCAGTTCAGATTTACTGCCTGATTTTTTAAAAATTAAGTATACCTGCTTAACGACGTTGTACAGCCAATGAGGTTTCATAGGTTATGGACTAGACTAGTTTTGACTCTAATTCTCCAGATACAGTAACTTTTACAAAATGTTTGTATTGAGACAGAATCTGAGATTCAAGTGATAAACCTGCTACTAAGATGAGAGGTGTTAACCTCTTGTACTTCAAATAGTAAAAAGGACAGAGCTGCTCAGCAGATGGACAGATGCCATAGAAGAGTTTTTCCAGGCAGAATTCACCTGTATCTAAAGTTCTGAGGAAGCAAGCAAAGAGGGATTTCATTTTTCACCTTTGTATCACTTACAACTGTCAATAATCATCAAGGAAAGCTAAACTGACACAAGAGTGTGTTTACATTTTCCCCCTGTTTTATTGGGTTATTTTGGTTTTAGGCTGTCAGCAGTTAGTACTGCCAGCAGCATCTCTACTCAGTTCTCTCCTCATCTGAGGTGCCAAAGTGTGTTTGTGTTCTCCAAAAAATATGAAGAGAGGAGAACTTCCTGTGTTCTTTCTGATGCTCAGGGTGCTGGATAATGGGATGTTGTTTATCCCCAGCTAAACAAATACAACTATGAATGAAAAGGAAGGATGAAATTGATTTTGGGGAAACAGTTCTTCGCTTCAGATTTTCAAAATAGTCAACAGAATCAAGTGACCCACATGTAGAAGGTTTAGAGTTTTAGACTTCTATAAATAACAGTTATGAGCACTAGATGGAATATGTGAGTATATGAGAGTCTTTTGATGTCATTTGAATGGACTGTAGCGAGCCAAATGTGTCACAGGTGAAAAACACTTGCAAGGGAGCTAATAACTATTGTTACTAGTTAAAAGCCAGATTGTGCAGACATATAAACTTGTGACTATTTTTATTCAAGAAAATACCTGACTGTATTAATGCTCAGCTGTATACTGATCCAGTGGTTATTAGTCATATAAGGAAAATAATACTGGTGCTTATTTTCTGAGAGAATCTGCTCCTGTCGGTCTAATTCTTAGTATCTACAGTTGACTATCTCTTGTAAAGGTACCAATTATCACTCTCTAAAAATGTGTAGAAAAAAAGAAAGAGATGCATTTTTTGTTTATGTTGTCCTTCTCAGAAAGTTTATTTTAAACATTTGGAAGTATGTGCATGTGTTTCAGGATGTCTTTTAGGGCTTGAGAGAACATGCTTATTAAGTACATGCTTTTAGTTTTAGTGAGGGAAAAACCCCTAGGATTTGCATCTCTTACAGATAAGTGTAGTAAGAAGAAAAAATTTGCATTTCTGGAAAGGCTTATGTGCGCAAATACAGCAAAAGACATTGAAAAGTCAGCCCATATTACTATTGAATGGAATTTCCTTCACTCCAAATTGTGGGTTTTTTTGATTTTTCAAATTTTTTTTAATTATTATCATTATTTATTTTCTCCTGTTTTTTCTTACTCTGGAGCTGTTGGAAGCATTCGTTCCACTATGCTCCCTTTTCTGTGCTGTGGTGGTAAAGGTGTGTGCATGGCTACTTTTCTGAATGTGTTGTATTGTCTGGATGCAAGGAGACTACAGGAATGCCTCTGTTATAGCACAGGCAGTTCCAGCTCCTCAGTTCCATGGTCAAGAGTGGGTCCCAGCCACCCTTGCTAGAGAAAATAAGTCATGATTAACAGATCTTCTGAAGACTTTACTGTAATGTCATCTCCTGCTTACATGTCAAGGAGACTTAGTCAAGATAATACTGATAATTAATTTCTAATGTAATGCTGTACTGCACTCACATGGAACAGCAAAGTGCATTTTCTGACTATGATTGCAATTTCCTTTCTGCTTTTTCAGCATTCTTTCGGTAGATAAAGCATAATAAAATTTCCAGCCTTTCTTGTAACAATTTAGATAGTATTGGTATCTATTCTCTTAATTTTGGCATCCCTTTTTGGCACTTTTTTTTATGTTTAGAGCAAAATTTCCAGAAGAGTAGACCTTTCTATGGGAAACCTTTTCTTAGTTTAAATTAATTCTTCAGGCCTTGCATATTGATCAGCAGCAATCTTTTTGGATTATATAAAGCAGACCAGGAGAATCATCAACAGATTCATCTCATTTTGCATAATTTCTGTTGGCTCCCTGTCTTACAACTGTTTTCATCTACAAGTTTGTGTCCACTCTGGCTCCCTTGAAGTGATAACTCCCCTAAAGAATGTAATAGAATTTACCAGCCCTTTAATCTGCTATTGGCATATCAACACTGATTTAATGTTTAACATGAAGTCAAGACTCTCTCAGAATTTGTTCATTTCCAAAACCAAGTCTGCTGATGATACTTCAAGTTTTGATTAGTATTTTTGCTCAGGAATGGAGCAGTCTGTCAATTTGGATAGTTAACAGTGACTTCAAATTTTGAGGCTGTTTCAGGAAACTTCCTTTACCAGTCAGTTAGCCATCTCTGCATGCTCACAATTGCTTACAGGAATTTTGGAGGCTATATGAGTGACACAAGTATACTTCTGATATATACTGACTGAGGAACAGCTGCTGCATCAAGTCTTTCAAAACTTTCAGCAAAATTTCTACTTAATAATGAAAGACTTGAGCAATTTTTTTTTGTTTGGAAAGACTGTGTCACCAGTGTTGGCATGTAACTAGCTGGCTATTTCCTTTATAAAATCAGTTTCATTATGATCTGTCCATGCTGGATGCTCCACCATGTAAGGTGGAGGTCTGTTTTAATTTTACTTTAAAAAGTAGGTATATATGAGCCCCCATTTTGAAAAATCTCATATTCTGTGACACTTTCCCCTCCCATCCAGTTTTCCTCATCGAGCTATTAAGTAATTTTAAAAATTAGTTTTCCATGCTGACGTGTTCTTAGCTGAGTATCCCAGATTTTGCTTTCAGGCTCTGACAAGTGGCCAAACTGAATGAGAGAATTTATGCTGCAGGGTTAGGCAGGGGAGGCTTGCTGTTGGGTCAAGTATGTCTTTCTTCTCTTTTGCCATTTAGAACCAGTCTAAGTATTAACTCACCATTCAAAATCCACTGTCTGCTAGATAGGATTTTCAACTAATTTTAGCTTGTACCCAGAGAGTTTTTGTTTGGTCTATGGCCTTGCATGGCACTTCTGTCACATGTGCTGAACTTCTGTAGTGATTGCAGGCTGTGAAAAATGCCTGCAAGCTTCTGCTAGTTAGCATCAGAGAGAGTCTTGAATTTATAGGATGCAACAGGAATAGGTATCAATGACTTACCATGAAACTGGATTGATATCTTTTCTGTTTCAAACATTTCTGGTAGCTCGTACCTATCAAGTTGCACTTGGAAGTTAGGAACTTTCTCCTTTTGAAAATAGCAACAAAAGATTTGAGAGCCTGGAGATCAAGAGACAGAAAAGTTGTCAGAACTGGCCTGATGAAAGCTGGTGCTCTGGTTGCATGAGAACATTACAAAAGGGCTGGCTGTGATCTTGACAGCTAACTAGGGCTATGAGCATAACCTACCCTGGAAAAAAAAACCTGATCCAAGTTGCCTGGAAGTTTGTCTTTTTACAGAGGAGCTAATGGAAAATGTTTTTTCCTATGTTGAGTGATGATCTTTTTCTGCTTTCCAACCTTGACGAATCATGATTAATCCCATACGTCCTCTGGAGCCTACATAAAAACTCTGCATATATTGATAAATAATTACCTCCTTAAAGGTGTGAGTAGTGTGTTCTCTTGCAATGGCCGAACATCTGACAGGCTGTTTCATTTTTGTGTTGTTCCCCTTCATGTTCCAAAGGAACTTTTTCTTATTTTGTTGCTGTTGTATGTACCATAGAGCAAGCAACTCTGATAATGATTATGTGATTGAAGTGTTCGTAATTCCACAAAATAAGAGTCAGCTCCCAAGAGTTTACAACTATAACCACAAAAGCCTGTCCTTTTCTGTACTGGGACAATGGAGGAAATGAGGCACCTACAAGAACTGAACAGTTATGATCAAGTTTCAGTGTTTGGGGCATTGTCTGAAACTACTTGTTTTATAGGGAAGGTGCCTGCTGAACCTGTTATTTAGGAACTGAGAGGGTTGGTGGATGATGTGATGGTTGGAGGCCTCAGCAATCACAAAATGATTAGCTTTTGATTTTTGGAGACTTAAGGAGGGGAGTCAGCAGAGCTGCTACCTTGGACTTCTGGAAGGAAAACTTTGGCATATTTAGGGGACTGGTTGATGGTGTCCTTCAGAAGCAGCCCTGAAGGGCAAAGGAGTTCGGAAGGCTGGTCGTTCTTCTTCAAGAAGGAATTCTTAAAGGGGCAGGAGCAGGTCATCCCCTGCTGAAAAATGAGCCAGTGGGGCAGATGACCAGCCTGGCTGAAGAGAGATCTTTGGCTGGAACTCAGGAAAGGAGAGTTTATGACCTTTGGAAGAAGGGGCAGGGAGCTCAGGAGGACTACAAAGATGCCTTGAGATTGGGCAGGGAGAAAATCAGAAGGTGCAAAACCCAACTAAAATTTAATCTGGCTACTGCCAAAAAAGTCAAAAATGTTTCTATAAATACATTAGCAGTGAAACAGCTAAGGAGAATCTCCAGCCTATACTGCCCTCTACCTTAAGGGAGGTTGTAGCAAAATGGGGCTCAGCCTCTTCTCCCCAGTAACCTGCCACAGAACAGGAGGAAATGCCCTCAAGTTGCACCAGGGGAGGTTTAGATTGGATACTAGAAAACGTTTCTTTGTGGAAAGGATTTCTAAGCATTGAACCAAGCTGTGGAGGGAAGTGGTTGTATCCATTCCTGAAGGTGCTCAAAAGATGTGGCACTTTGGGGACATGGTTTAGTGGTGGACTTGGCAGTGCTGGGTTGACAGTTGGACTCAATGATATTGGAGGTCTTTTCCAGCCTGAATGATTCTGTGATTCTACATGGTCATCCTTGGTCTTGTGCATAAGTTTCACTTCAAAGCTTTCATGAGCAGCTAGGGTTTATTGACTGCCTCCAAATTTGTCATTTCCTCACCACAAAAATAAATCCAAAGAAGTAGGTTGCAAGATTGTTTCTTAATGTGTTGTTTTGAAATCTCCTAGGAAAATGCCTAGAAACAGTACTATATGGAAGAATAACTTCTGTACAAACGATCTTTTTTAAGATTAAATCATTTTACAAATCACCTTTTCTTTATTTAGATCAGGAGGATTTCCTAGGGCGATACAAAGCCGTCTTTAGGACTCCGTGTGAAGATCCTTGGAGTATGTCTTCAAGAATTTCTCTGCATCCCTTGAGAGAATTCCTTGTCTGTGTGCACCTCAAGCTGTATTCCTCAAATAGTCCATGGACAGCATATGTATATGCTGAAAAAACTCTTCACACCAATCTCTCTGCAAATACGTATGATCTTGGACTTGCAGGAGATCATGGTAAATTGAAGATATGGTTGTTTGGAAAACAATTAAACTCTACAATAAGACTTCGTAAAAACATTTGGAACCAAATATGTATCCAATGGAAAAGTGACAATGAGGAGATGAAGGTATTCATAAATGGAACAGAAAAATTGCACAAGAAACTAAATGGGAAAGTTAATTTGCCTGGAAAAGGCCAGTTTTTACTTGGCTGTTCAAAGCTGCAAGGTCCAGCTGCGTCACCTCGCCAGGGTATGACTGGGGAGCTGTACCTGTTCAGAATGTGGGACAAGGCAAACATAACACAATCTAAGGACTGCCAGGATAGTGGTGTTATACGCTGGAGAAAGGAGGATTGGACCTATAACACGACAATAGAAGAGGATAACTCTTTACAATGTGGTAAGTAGCGCTGCATTGCTTTGGAAATAGTAATTCAGTCAAAAGTTGATCTGAGTGTGTCTAGCATTTCTCTTCCAGATTTTACAAAGTCTTAGTTGCTTAATCATTTCTAGCTAAATTCTTGATGAGGTCATATGAGGACCTGCAGCTTTCCCCAGTTTTTATCCAAATGAAAAGGTACAGCATCAGTCCTTTAAAGACTTTCAACTTGCTTCAAATTTTCTATCAACCATTTTTCTAATATGAGAGCAGGATGCATGCAACTGAAACTCCTTGGAGTATTGAAGCATGTATCAATGTCATCTTAAAAACAATTTATTTACACCTCTTCTGTTCAGGGAATAAATACAGAGGAAAGCATTGCTGGTTTTCATTTCACACATTTACTGGGCGAAAATTTCAATGAGTGCAACTTTTCACTGCTTCACTGGCACAAGACACCATATTCAACTGGAGGGTTTACATCTGCAAAATTTACAGGAGGATCCAATTTCTTCTTTTTGAGTATCAGCAATGTCTACTTTATTAAAATGACCAAATAGTTTCTCACACATTTCTCAAAATTCCCCTCTGCCCTGAAGAAGAACCAGAGAAACCTTTGAATCAAACCAAACCAAGATTTTATTGTCAGGGAAATTCAGTTCAAGCAAGAGAATAACCCTATTTTTAGCTTTGCTATCAATTAGCAAAAAAGACAAACTTGAATCAAGCTTTTGATGGAATACAATTTATCAATCATAGGAAATTATATTATCCCTAAGAGATTTCAATGTGACTGGCTCAATTATTGTTTCATAAAATTTTTATATAGCATCAGTGATTCAGTTTAACTGTGAAACAGTCTTAATCTTCATCACCTTTATCCTTAAAAAATGTACCTATCTATTTAGTGCAGATTCAAAAATATCTTTTATCTATGTGATCTTATAAGCACTGCCTGACTGGACTAGATTCAAAAAGTGTCTTGGTAAGGGCAGTAAAATAAGGTGACCAGATTTCTTTTCCTGCGAGAGAAAGAAATCTGTCCAACAAACCAGGACTCGTGGAGAATGCTGCTAGCACTGGTTTGTAATGAATGAAATGCCTTTGCTGGCTTTCATGATGTAGTTGGGAGCACATCTTTGTTGGGTTATGTGACTAGGGAAAGGAGCTGAAGAAAGGATGTCTTTCTTTTACTCATGTCTGGCTGTGCTTGAAGGAACACAGTCCTAAGGCAGAAGAGTATTCTGGCTACCAGACATACTTTTGGTATAAAGCAAGTCTGAGAGAGGTATGTCAGGATGGTGGGGAAAATCTGTGTCAGAGTGGAGCATCTTATTGTCTCTTACTGATGCACAGAAAGGACAACCTCCTTGTTTTCTGTTCCAGCAATTTCTGCCCTGAATATTGAGCATCCTTAGGCATCACAGGGCAGCTTGCTCAGGCAATGCCCATCTCCAGCCTCAACTGATTAATAATTTTAGAATTCATGATTTAGCAGCTTGTGGAATCCTTTGCATATCTGCAAGAGCTCTCTAGTGAGTGTGTAAGATGCATTGTTTCCAAAATTTTGTTGCTTAGCCAGACGGAATAACTGCGCTGATAGGGGTTTGTTTGAGTGCGGACACCATCTCTACTGCCAAATATGTTATTTCCTCTAGATAACTTGGAACATTAACAGCTTTTCAAAGAGAAGCTTGCTGGATTTTTTTTACAGTTTATTTTCCTCCCTTCAGTAATAGATGCATTTTAGCTTTTTGCCCCCCAAGTAATCCTGTGAAAAGCATATATTTAGCAAATACCAGTCCAATAGATAACAAAGCTTTTACAGTAGAAATATCTAATAGCCTGTGTCAGGTGATTTTGCTTGCTAATTGATGTTGTTACTACTCTTACAATCTGATTTCTTTCAGTAAGTTCCTCTGAACACCTGTGTAAAAATTACCTGATTTGGGAAACTTCTCTGTTTTTTGTTAAACCAGGAGGACTTTGAGTAGTAAGTTTACAAAAGGATCTAATTTTACATCTGCAATGGACGTCACTGGCAAAGGGCTATAGCTTAGGAAAGTTCTCTGCAGGCAGAAAAGGTGAAAAGGAAGTGGTTCATTGCAATCATAATTATGCCAGAGGACAAGTTTCAGAATTTTTTTTGTGACCTGATTGGCATTTTGTGCCTACATAAAACAATTATTTGTCAAATGTTCCGTCAAAGGCTGCCGTCATTTCTGTGATTTCTTCTTTGCTTAACCACTCAGTCTTTGTGCAGTGTAAGCTGTTGTCTAGTTGGTGTCTCATCCATTGCATTAATAAGTCCAGATTTACTTAGCATCTCTTTTCCTGCCTTTCTTTTTGTTGACTCTTCTGATTCGTTTACTTTAGGTTTTGTAATTTATTTCTTAGAAAATTTTTGGCATTACCAGATTTTTTTTTCCTTAACCACTTGAGGTCTAATAAGGATCAAAATCCTGATTGTGGTAAGATTCACACACATGCATAGCATTTAAAGGTATGCTCAACTTTAACCAAGCAGCTCAGTCCCCAGAAATGGCTGGGATTACTTTTGCAGTAGCCACATATTTTATGCATCTGAAGATTTGCAAGAGAGGACATACCTGACTGCTTCCCACTTTGTGATGAGGCTGATCCCATTTCTTGGACTAATAGTTCTCAATAGTGAACTTTTAGATCTGAGTTAAAGATGAAACTCTTGTTCTTTCCAGTGACAGTCTTCTGGTCCTCCTGTTTGGTGTGGCCACTGCATGGTGAGCAGGTGTAAATAGGGCGGGCAGGGCCATGGAGAGGGAAGGAGGCCAAATACTTGGTGCATCACTGGCCTTCCACGTACGTTCTTCATGTTTCTTTGATAATTCCCCTCTTGCTAAGAGTGAGAAGTAGCATAACAGCTGTGATACAGAGAGAAGAGTGCAGGTTGAATGTCTCTCAATTTACAGATCACCTCCTGGTAATTAAAAATATGTAAATGAAGAAAGATATGTTTACTATTCCATATTCTAACCTTGGAAAAATTCTTTATCTTGCTCCTTGATGAATGATTCCGCTGTAGCTACATACTTTAATGTGGACAATATGAATGATATCACTCTTGTCTCTGTATAATCCAAGAAAAAAGCCTACTAAGTAATTTAAAGTTTGGGGTGATTTAAGAGGACAAATACACAAGAAAATAAATGAGTTTAAAGCTTTAAATCTGTGAAAAGAAACTTTATTCACCTTTAAGTACCAGCTTTTCAGTTGTCATTTTTACATGTGATTTTTAAATTGACTTCATAAATAACTTCACAGTGAAATACACTGTTTAAACATTAATCATTTCAGTTATACATTAAACAGTAATTTTCTTAATCCAAATACAAATATTCAAACTGTTACACTGTGCATTTATGCAAGGAGCATGGATATGATGGGATATCTTTAATAAATTTCAATGACTAAATAGATGATTTAACTGTAAGGGGCATAACTGTAAATAGTGTCACTGACGATAAAGCACTGCTGCCTCATTTGTGATACTGCTGCTGTGACTTCTAGCCTGTTGCTTCCGGTTGCTTTTTATCCTAATTAAAATTCAGTGAGTTTATTGTGGCATTTTTGATTTCTCTAAAATGTCCTGTCCAACCTTCAAGATTAAGATGTTGCCTTCTCTTTTTCGTGTACTCTCTTGACTTGCTGAGCCTGCTACTGGTGTTGCTGGAGGGGTTTCCACACTTCTGGGTACAGAGTAATTTAACTGGGAGCAATGGGAAGTGACCAGTGCCCTGCTCAGTGTGACTATTTTGCCTCTGCATGCTCAGTGAAGAGGAAAACTTCAGTTTGGGGTTTTGTTCTAGTTTGCAGATGTGGACAGTAGAAGGTAGGTATTAGGCTCATGTAATCCCATTTAAAGATTTCCCAACTGTGTGCCCCTCTGATGGCAGGATTGCCTTTCTTGGGGGGGAGGGTGGAGTCTCAAGGCTTTACATCCTCAGGGAGGAAGTGGAAATGCAGCTGTCACTTATCCACTCATCCAGTCTGCATCCCAGTCTGTTGGTACCAAACCTTGGGATGTATTACTACATTGACTCAGTGGATCATGAAAGCAGAAGATGAAAAAGTAAATTATTTGTCCCAATGCCTTTTTTTTCCCCTAAAACTGTAAGGACAGAATACTAAAGAAACCTCTAGAAGGTCTTGAAGGAAATGTGATGGGAAAAAATACCTAGCTCTGGAGTGCCTTCTTGATGAGTCATGTGCCACTTTACTTTGTGCCTATTAACAAAATACACGTTTGACCTTCCCATTCTTTGCTCTTGTTCCCTCCCTCTCCTGTGATACCAAACAAAGTGGCTTTTTGGAAATCAGCCTTCCAGGGAAGTGGTAATTTGATTCACCTCAATATCTAATGTACAGCTTTCCACAAACTGATAAAAGCTGTATTTATAACCTAATTTCTTACAAGCAGTAAAACATCAAAGCTGAGTTAAAAAATACTGAGATTAAATTTTCTGTTAAGGACACTAAAATGAACTGGGCCAAGTGGCCGATGTGAACAAGTTCTGACATTTGTTTCTGTCTAGTGGCCAGTAGTAATTCATGCTTTCTTCCATGGTGCCACTACAGGGAATCAGAGCAGATACAAGGTGTCATGAGGAACACCAAAACATAAAACTAAGATTGCATTTGAGTTTTATCCTATAAACTTATATACAATGTGCCTTAAAATCTACCTTATGTAGAAAGTCAAGGTAGGGCTAATGTTTCCAGTGTGCAACTAACTAACAACTATTAACTTGTGAAGGATTTTTATGTGTAATTGTTATTAATGCCTTGTGTGACAGAATGGTTCATTTTGGTGGAATATTTATTTGGCTGAAAGGTTTGTCAGATGTTAAAGGGACCCAATCTCTTCATGGAAAATACGGATTTAATTTGAATAGGAGAATTGAATGTCATATTTTCTGTTCCTGTTTCTGCAAATAATTTGGTTGTAGAACAGCACCATTTTGAAATTTTGGTGTTTGAGCTATTCGCTTTTGTTCATGAGCAAGTCTTGTAAAATGCGTCACTGCTGGGCATCTTATTTCACTGAATGCAAATGGAGTGCAGTGGTTGCTGCACAGTTCTGGTAACTGCTGCAACAAACAGGTAACTGTTGCCTGTAAAAATGTTTAGAAGACGATCTGCATAGACTTAAGATTGCAACATGGAATTGACTTTTTAAGTCTTAAATGCTTGTAATTACATAAACCAGAAAGTGGTACTAGATATCTGTTTGGAATTAAAAGATTGGCTTTGGCCTTTCTGGTGCGAATTTTTAGTGCAAATCAATTCCACTGACTGAATCAGTTGAATTTTTGGTGAAAAAACTTTCAGCGCTCTAAGTGTGCTGTAATTTCTTACTTAGAAAATCTAATTTTTATAAATGTCCTTGTATTTTTATGTGTAAGTCAAAGCTGATCTTAGCAGCAATATACAGTTGTGGTTGTCTCATGTCATTCTGTGGTGACAGCTGAGTACTGTGACTTCAGGAGACCAAATGACATAGCCATATCCCTTGGGATCCTTCCATTTGCTGTTGATCTGTTTGTGACAGCTGAACATAGTCAAGACTACCTGTACTTTGACAGAAGAGTCCTGGGTGCTAATACAAACTCTTTCCATTTTTGGCATGTTACTCAATTAATGTAAGTGAAATTTTAGTCACTTCATTCCATAAATGTCTACACATATAAGTCCATAAATGTATGTTTCTCTGCCAAGAATGCTGTTCTGTACTTCTACAGATTGGCAGGGCGGTTTCTGCTCCTTAGCATTCCGTGCCTATCTGGTGTCTGGAGCTGACTAGAAAGCAGCTGCCCTTGCCTTCTCTCCGATGTTTCCTGACACAGAGCCCGGCTGGCACAGCCCTTCTCTCTGTGCTGCCCCCTGCCCCTCCTCACCAATCTGGCTGGGCAGGGGGAGTGTCCGTGGGGAGACCTGAGTTCTCTAAATTTCACTCTTTCTCCTCTGAAGAAAGCCCAATAGTTGCTTGCCCAGTCTCAAGTTTGCTCAGGGGATGCTTTCTGCAAAGATTTAAAGAAGATCATGAAATGTGAGGTAAAACAGAATTAGCAGCAGCACTGTTCCCCTGAGACAGGGGGACGAGAAACTGCTGCCAGTAATGAATGTTCTTGCACTAAATTATTGTTGGCAGCCAGGTTCCAGCTGCTGCTCACTTCTGCACCCTGGAAAAACTGAGCTGCTTCTCACAGATCAGGTTGCCTGAAGACAGGTGAATCAGAAAGGGTGTTGCCTTTCCAAAAAATTTAAGAAAGAGTGTAGTGCTCATAAGTTAGATTGAAGGTAGGGAGAAGAAAAGGATCTTTTATCATTATCACTCTTGGAGATAGAACACTGTGCACCTTTCATGCTTTAAGGGCTTTTTCTCTATCCTGTGCCTGAGCTACTGAACAAATGGTATACTTTGAGTGACAGTGCTTTTGCTGCAGGCAGCAGAACCATCTGTCCAATCTTGACCACTGTGTTACAAAGCCTCCTTCTGCTTTTCTTTCCCTTTCACTGAATTATTTTTCAATTCTGCTTTGCTTGGTGCAACAGCTTCAGCAGGATGTGTGGAGACCATTCCATCTTAAAAGATTCAGTAGCCTGAAATTAAAAGCTGTTATGCTAAGGAATGCTGTAAGCACGAGGCTATTTTTTTAGACAGGGCCAGGTACTGGTCTCTCTCAGAGCTACATCAGCTTGTGCACCTAAACTTAAGTAGTATTAGTAGGTTTAGTCTCCTGCCAGTCTGGAGCTGCTGAAGTTACGCTGGTTCCCGTTGTCAGACAAAGTCATTGGGGAATGAAGGTTGTCACAATTTTTGCAGCTGTGGTGAGAGCTGCTAAACAGGTTTCATGCCTGTGGAACACAGATGGGATTCCCAGGTGCCGCGCGACTGAGAGACGGGACTTCAAAGAGGGGGCGCAAAAGTAATCCAAGCAGAGAGCCTTAAGTCAAAGCTTAAGTAAAAATAGGTTGAAGTTTGAGTTGAAGTTAAAGTTTATTGAAGTCTAAGTCTAAGTTGAAGCTATTGAAGTCATTGAAGTCAGGGTGAAAGGGATTGAAGTCAGGTATTATTCTCACAGCACAGTGTTAATACTTGTTACAGCTCAAAATAGGCCACAGCCCTAAACAGTCACAAGATTTTTCCCACAAACTACAGACAGCTGGTTTGCATTATTTTGGCAGCTTTTACAAAATTATATCGTTTTAAAGACCTTGATAGTTACATATGCAACTTTCTTCCTAATTCTTTTTCATATCTGTGTTCTCTCTGCGCCATGGCCTGTATCCAGCCAAGGAAGATATCTTGATTCACAAACCCCACCGTGCCCCCTGCTTCATCTCTTATCTGTTTTCTTACACCCAGGTCGTGGCTTAGCCAGCTATTTGTGTCAGAACAGTACAAAGTGATACGAAGATAGTAAGGGACTTGCTGCTTTTGTTTCTAATGATGCATGTTAGTAACAGAAACCAGTGCTTATCTCATTTTATCAAGTTGCCTTTTCCCTCAGAAAAGAAATCATGTGAGGGCCTATTCTATCTCCCTTGCAACAAAAGCAAAGAATAATACTGCCTATTTAATTTCTGTTTGAATCTCCAAGAGTGTTTTCTATTAGAGAAAATGTAGCAAAGTATTACTACAATGTGTAATCCTTTGTTTTGGAATAGGATATGTGTTGGGTTAGGTTAGGTATATTGATTTGATGATCCTAAACTAACAGTGTTGCAAATGAAAATCCATGGAGCAAATAAATTGAAGTTTCATATATGTAAGGATTTTCATGCTCTTATCAATAATAAACAACCTAAGGCAATAAATTTTCTGTTAGCTTGTAACTAATACATCTTGAGTTACTTTACTTTTCTTTTCACATGCCAACTTTAGGGATATTTTAGATTGAACTCTAATCCTTCTCCAAATAAATCTATTCACTTTCTTTTCTTGTTCTTAAACACAACAAAGGAGGAGGGTTAACAAATCAATTATGTATTTCTCCTCATTCCTCCTGTCTGTATGCAAAGGTGATTCTGATTAAAGACTTGGTTAATGAACTTAAAGCTGGACCTTGATAAATGACAAATGTCATATTCATGGATAATTTCTAGCAACTGTAGGTGTATGATTATTGTGCTGTAAGAGAAGCCATGGTTAGACTGGTGTCCATAAAAAAAGTGCCTCTCAGACTATGCATGCCATCATCAGTTGTTGCCTTTGCCAGCTCCATAATCATGGCTCATGTTTAGCTTGGGTTACTCCCTGTACTGCTAGGTGTGCTATTAAAAGCATTTGGCATTTTTACGGTTCACCGTCTTTTTACTAACCTACAAAACTAAATATGTTAATGAACAATGTTTGTACCTACCTCAGGGTACTACTTGTATTCTCAAAAATTCACTGTGTGCTTGAAAGGATATGGAGGATGCAAAAGGCAGCTTGTATACAGCAAGACTGTTTCCACTGAATCCACAAGAGTTTGTAAGAAAGATCTTAAAGGTAGATTCCCTGTTCAGATTTTGTTTTTCAAGTGAGCAGAAGAAGCAGTGTGGTGGTATTTGCTCTGAGATGCTGCATATTCAGGTGGATTCCTTTTGAGAATTTAATTTCCTCCAGAGCTTTTTTTGGAGATAAGGGTTTTTGCACTGATTAAGACAGGATTAGTAACAGGTGAACTTTTGGAGATAGAATTCACTTTCTGTGGTAGGAAAGTCAGATTGCCCACCTGTGGAAGGATGCTTCCTTCTCTAACCAGAAATTCAGTCAGTTATCTTTATTCACCTTATTCTACCTTAAAAATTATGTACTGTTTAAACAATACAGAATAGTTTTATCTGACTACTGCTTCAGTTCTGCATATTAAAGTTGGTATTGTCTTGGTATTGGATTAAGGGTCTTCCCCAAGCCTACACTAGGTGGTAAGAAAATAATTTCATATTATCTGTGATTCCTAATCACTTTACAATGTTAATGTAACAACATTTGTACTTAAGAGCTCTAGAACATATAACTTACAGGAATCTGTAAATATGTATTTTATCTGGATTTAATATATAGTGAGAAGTCCTAATTTTCCTGAAAAATTACTATAAAAATTAGGGTTATATCCAGATTTTCATGATCTATCAAGTTCATACAGTTCTAGTTGTCAAAAAGAGCCACTTTACTTCTCTGTAGGCAGAATCCTAGTTGTCTCAAAAGAGATGTTTGATGTAACTTTGTTTTATCTTTACTGAGGAAGTTTAAATTCAGTAGGCTGATATGTATAAAGGTGTGGATTTTTACTTATGCTTTAACTGAATGGATATGTATTATTTTATAAGCATTATTTTACTAGAATATTGGTTCTGTCTCTCTTTCTTCTACGTAAGAAAATTTCTACCCAGGATGCAAATTAACTAAAACTAACAGTTTCATGGAGATCTCCTTAAAAACTGTAGTGCAATTAATCCAATTTCCATGTATTCATCCTGCCATATTTCAGAATTGGTGCTTTTAGCTTCATGCACTGTATGACATTCAGCAAAAATGAACTGACATTTTTCATCTTGTCAAGCTCTCATGTTGTCTCTGACTTCAGATCATTGTTCCCAGTATCCCAGCATTGGGGCAGCCAGGCAGCAATCTGCTTACCTGGCTGGCAGCTGTCATCTTTGTGCATCTCATACCTTGCTCAGGAGGGACTGGTTAATTTCTGTCTCATTTATGATTTTTGTCATTTCCCTCTCCTGTTCTTGTGGCTGTCCTGCTGCAGAACAGGCTGCCTCTTCTGTGTTGTCTTCCTACATCATCTCCAGAGGATCTTTTTCCTCCTTCCCTAACTGGGTCAACCTCTACTTCCATAGCTCCCCCTTGAGTCTCTGATTCAGCTGCAGCATGCATTTGTTTTTCCTTAGGTCCAGAGGTCCTATTGCCCCTTCCAGGGTGTGGGACACAGGCCTGGTAGGTGTACGCTAGGACCCAACACAGTACCAAAAGTCTCTGTCTGTGGTGTAAGCAAGGTCTGCCTTCTCACCAGGATTCCTTGGCCCTTTGGGTGTGAACTCCCATACCACTGGAGGTGAATACTGCTCTAGGCACTTGCCCAAATTCTCCTGCATACCTTGCTACCTAGGAATTTGTTCCCTCAGAGCACTTTGCTGTGTGTAGTGTTTCCTCCAGTAACCAATCACTTGATTGTTTCCTCCAAGTGATTGGTTACTGGAGGTCCCACAGAGATTTGAGCTTGCGTGACTGGACTCAGGGTCTCAGGATGATCGTGTAGACTACAGGTGCAAGTGGAGCACCAGTGATGGAAGAAAGAAGGTGTCAGTATCTGAGGGCATTCTCAGTGGTGGAGGTAATCTACAGCAACCTGGACAACAAGGTCTCCAAGAATCTGGGTGATGTCCATTGCACATGGGCTGTCTGGCACAGTTTAGTACCCACCAGTGTGACATGGCAGTGATGGGCTGGCCAGATACCAAGGCATTACCTGTAGAGAAACTGTCCCACCTCCTCCAGCCATTTGGGGAGAATTTCTCTCTTCTTCTGCTACCCTTGGGCTTTAATCATGACTATGCTTGGTGTCTCACCACAGGTTCACTGACTTAAAAAGAGTTTTTCTTCCTCCTTGCCCAGATAGGGTCTCATCTATTAAAGGTGGTGAAATAGGTAACAGTGCTTTAAGTATAGGCGATGCTGTGTTGCTACTTGTTTTTCAAGGCCCAGGATGGTGTTTTAAATGGTGACAGGCTGCAGGGAACATTTGGAGCTGTCTGCTACTTTTCCTTCACCACAGGAAGCACATAGCACTTGCCGTGATGGCAGGTTTGCTGCAGTGGTGTGATTTAATCGATCTGCTGGGCCTCATCATTGATAGCCCAACCATCATCTTTATTCCAGGAGTGCTTTGGTCGCTTGGCTCACTTGATGATGTCACGTTTCACATTAATGAGTGTGATGGCTTCAATTGTCAGATCCACCCATTGATCAAGAGCCCATCTGTGTGTTGCATCTCTCCCTGGGTGTCCTTGGGGACATGTTTCATGGGCCTATTGAGCTGGAAATAGCTCACCTTTTCATCCCAGCCCACTTCCACCTGAGCTGCTTCATTTCTGGTCACCTGATCTTTCACTGTTTACATGTTCTTTGGTGGTGCAGCTCTTGGACGTGTGCATGCACATCATGATGTTCAAATACATGTTACATTTTAGTTGCTGCTATTTTAGTCCTCTGCATCTTCACTCAAGCAAATGAGCTGAATGGGTTTCTGAAGGCTCTGGCAGTGGAAGAGAAGTGGCAAAGCTCATGGCCTAATCTGTATGTTCCATAAGTATAAAAAGATAAACTGAGGAAAAAAACTGAACTCAAAAGAGTTCAACTTCCAGCTTTCAAAAAGTCTCGACACGTATTTCTCAATGGATGCAAAGTAGTTTTGCAAACCATTTTGAAGTGAGGTGAGAACCACATCTAAAATGGTTATGTTCAAAAAAGTGTTGTGTATGTATATGCATGCATACAAATATATATAAAATCTTCTGCTCCTAAAAAATCTTCTTGTTTTGCAGTTGAAACTACTGCTACGCTGCCTAGCAGAAAAATAACAGGTATGTTGGGCTTCTGTCGGATTTTGCCGCATTGTTCTTCTGTTCTAGAAACTGTGTAGTAAGATTGCTGCTGCTGTTACTTTTTAATTCTTGGAGATAGTTAAACTTATGCAAACATTCACAAATTAATTTTCCATCCATATCATCCTTGTAGCTTATTAGCTAAGTCTGTGGTGCAAATAGCATCAGTAATTTTCCAGAGAAAATGAAAATAAAAGTCACTGAGATGATTCTGATTCTCCGTTCATTACAGAAATCATATTAACATTTATCCTTTGAAAAGAAGCTATTCCTAGTTTTCAATAAGGCAAGCAAAATAACCTTTCTGGAGCAAGGAATTCATGAGTGTTTAGCATTTCAGAAAATCCTTGTTTACTATTTTTAATAAAAAAAAATCTGGTTTTCTTCAGGGACTTTTAGTATCTCTGATTTAAGTCTTCTGCAGCAGTAGGAAAGGCTTTACAGTAAAATTAGAGTATTATAAGTAACATTATATAGGATGACTTTTGACCTTTGAGAGATGTCGAAATACCTTAAGTCTGTTTTTTCAATAGTGCTTCATGTTTGCATCCAGCTGTTCTTTTGATTATGTTTCTAGGATAACTGTGACCTGTAACTTTACTTCTCTCTGACAGTATCAAAAACCACCCAGTGACTGAAAGGATCAACTTTAAAGTTGCTATGTGAACAAGATATCAAATTTCCTATTTTCTTTTTGATCAAAATACTGACTATAACAATATAGAAATCTATAGATAGTGTTTGCTATATAAATAGTTGGCTGGTTCCTGTTAAGATCAGAGGTTCAGACTTGAAATTAATTAGGTTGTTATTTGTCACTGCTTTTTTGAAGGATAGAAAAGAGAATACATATGAATGGGATAAATTTTAAGTGGCAAGTCTCACAGTTATTATGAAAAGTCTGAGAAGAGTTCTTCATACCCAGCTAGAGACATCTTGCTGTGTATGCTGGATTCCCATTTCCAGAATTACCAAAACCCTCAGGATAAGTATGTAGCTTTCAGGCTAGTGTGGCAGGTATTTTGGGTCTTTAACATTATACAGTTGTGGTTTTGTAACATTATACAATTCAAACTGTCCAGTATTTATCAAAAAAAATTTGTCTTGTATCGAATTCTATTTGAGTGCATAAAAACTGTGATTTTTTTTTTTTAAGCCAGAGATTGTTACATCTGCCTTTTTTGACAAACTGGAAGTGTTGTTCTGAAAGAGCAGGTGTTGCCCTCTTCTGGTGAATGCAGTAAACTTTTGATAATATAAGAAAAGCCTGCTGAGGATGATAATGTATGTGTCTGAAACTGCATAATGGTCTCTCTTTTTTTTTTTAATCTGAAATAAAATTCACAGATTCAGAAGAATCAGCTGCAACAACAAGTTTTGGTAAGAAAATCAGGACTTTACTGATTTTTCCAATTTTTGTTATTTCCTCTTAGGTAAATCTGCCTTTATCTGAGGTAGTGCAAAAAGGTTGTAATGTAATAGAGTTCCAAAATTAAAATATTTTCATTTCAAATTAGTTGTTTCATTCTACATTGCAATGAAATAGCTTACCTTATAGGATCACTCATGGCTTGTGGCAGTGGTGCTTAGGCAGTTGCTTGATCAAGAGCCTTTTGTTCAGAACAGTGAAGAGTTTTCAGAGATGGTAGAGGAGGAAAACTGTAGTGAGAGCTCCTTTACATCTCCTCCCACTCTAGCAGATGGCATTTCATGCAGTCTGTTACACTACACACACACACACACACACGAGACTCTTAACAACTTCTGGAACCAGAGGTGATAAGCATCATCTATGAAAGCATTTAAAAAAAACAAGAATGAGACACACAGAAATAACCTGTGTGAAAGCCAGTTGCTTTCTTGCTTAATATATACTGACATAGAGTGTGTGCTCTGGATAAAAGAAATTATACAGATGTAAACACACATGGTCTTACTATTTTACAGATACAGTCTCTCTTTGGGAATGGTTCATCTTTAATAACTGCATCACATTCAATATTTGTGTAGGATATACTAGGCCAAGTAATACAGATGAAACCAGCACTTAGTTTTCACTCTGCTCATATTTTTGCTACTTGTTAGTTGCCTCACAAAATTTCTTTTTGTGCTGTGAATCTGCTCTGGTCCATTTAAGAAAAGTCACTAAGTTGTCATATTGAAGTGATACAAAGTGGTCTTCTAACCACTTTGTTTTCCTGTGCTGACACTTAAAATATTCTTACTAAGCACAGCCCTTTACATTTTCATCTATTGTCTTAATTTAATTTTTTTTTTTTCCTTTTGACATAGCTGAAAAAAACTTTGCATCATTACTCTGTTTTACTTATATATGGTTATTGACAAAGCCAGCTTTTTTGGAGAGACAGTTTGCCAAGCCCAGTGTGTCATCTCTGATTATGAATGTTGTGACTTCATGCAGGAAAAGGTCCTTGGGGTTAAGCAGTTATTGCAGTTGGATATGCAAAAATTCATCTGCATCTTCTGAAAGAATGAAACCAGCAAAAGGAACTTATCTGAGGAAAACTTGATTCCCAGCTGATTGTATTCAGATACTCAGATTTTTGAAATAACGTGAATGTTATTTCAATTATTAGTATTGAAATAATGTGAACACTCCTAACAAGCTTTGCAGATGTTCTTAAAATGAAATTTAGAAAATTTATATTCATTTTCTGTGTAAAATCTTGCAGACTTGATATTTTTTCTCAAAAATTCACTGAAATAAAATACTTTATTAATACAATTTTTACTTATTTTATCTTTTTTTCCACTAGAATTCTGTGTTGTTACTTTTATCACCTATCCTATTAATTCTTCAGGCAAGATGTTATTAATGTTTCTCTTACTTAGATTTTGCTGGCTTTAGACTTTTGGGCTTTTTTGTTTTGTTTTATTTTATTTTTATAGATTTTACTGTAATGAATTTTTCTATTTCAGATATGTCTTCAGAGGAGACTACACAAAGTACAGGTGAGAATTTGCATGAAGAGAGTAAGGTTTCAAGGGAGATGTTCGTTGCATTCATATTTGTTGCCTTTCTTTTTTCTTTTTTTTTTTTAGTAACTGGGATATGTTTATTCCAAATTATTTTCTTACATGGTTTTAAAATTTGTATTTATCTGCAATCTGTATTTTAAGTTTGCATGATTAGGGCTCTGAGGTGCACTTAACTGAGCTGTAAAACTTTCTTTTTCATTCAAAATATTGTATTGCTTACCAAAACCTAAACAGGGCAGATATATGTTTTAGCAAGTATATAGGGGGTTTTGTATATAGAATGTTTTCTATGCCTTCTGATACTATTTAAGCTATTTTACAGAACTAAAATGTACACCCCATTCCTTGAAGACACTTATATATGTTCTTGCAAGGAGTTGTCAAATAGGATCAGAAGAGACTCAGTTAGAACTTGTTATCCCTTCCTTTCCTGATTTTCCTATTTGAAACAAGAAGTAGGTTCATTCCATATCAGTTTGGATTCCTCCATGCCTATATAGGAGCTGGACATCCTGCTGTTCTTCATTGTTGATTGAAAGACACATTTTTAGAACAGGATTCCTCCTATGCTGAAGTGCCCACGTAGAATAGGATAAATAGGAATCACCTTAAAGGCACCACTTTATCCTCTGGACAATAAGGAGCCAGGAGTCTCTGGCCCAGGTGGGGATACAAACATAAAATTGGATGGATCTTACTCCACTTGCTGCCTTTGCATTTTGCACACTGCAAGTAACTTCATTTTCTTATAAATTGTCAGGTGTTAACGCTTTTCCTGGAAAGACAGAGTCTGAAATGGAAATAAGAATTTATTTTTGTGACATGTATTTCATGGGGTTTTTTAAGTTAAAATGTAAAAACTTCTGACTTAATTTTTTTTTTTTTAACAGAAACCCTTATAACAACTGATTATTACTCCACCATGACACCAGGTAGGACTCATCTATCATCACTGATACATTTTTGTGCATCTCAGATTTTAAGTGTGCATGAGTTCAGGAAGTCTGCTCCCAAATGTTTTTTAATATGCTTTTTACTTGGTACTGTGGAGTGTTATATTAACAGTCTGCCTTACCTCACATTAATGTCCACTCTGGAAGAAGGACTCATTCTGCAGTGCTTTTTCAGATGGTTGCATGTAGACGAGTTTGGTTATTTTGTAAGTCAGAACAGTAGATTACCACAAAAATGTAAGAAACACAGTCTTGGGGACCATGTTTCCTTTAAAAAAATCTTCATGCCTTTTAGTAGATTGCAGCAAACTGAACACAGTCATTGTATTTGACTGCAGGGCAGGCCCAGTAGGACCAGAAATAGACTGAATTTCATTTTTAAATTATCCACATAGAAGCTCAGTAGCCCCACTACAATGTATTTGCCCTGAGTTAGTGCAAGTGGAAGAAAAACTGGCTTGGAGCCTTAATGACAAGGATAATTTGACTGTGTGAACATGACCTGCCAGAAACATTGTAGCTGTGTTATCTGATGCCCTTGGGGGGCTGGAAGCCCTAGTGATTTTTGATCAGTGTTATATCTTCCACACTGCTAATCTATTTTGTGCATTTTGGTGGCATGCAGAGATCTTAAGACTCGGGGGCGCACTAATGGTGCTCTGTAAGGAAAAAGGAGCTGATGTTAATCTTTTGTGGCACTTTCAGATTTTCTGTTGGGTTTTTGTAAGTTGCTCTCTATGTAGTAATAATTTTGACAATTTATTGTTATATTGACATTTGATTATTGTTTGTTAATTACTTATGAGCATTTTATTTTTTTAAGGATTGTTTAAAAAAAGGAGTATATACAAGGTTTGTAACTATTTCACTGCCAACGAAAGGGAAGGCTAATTTAGGGTCATAGAATTGTTAAGGTTGGAAAAGAGCTCTAAGATACTCAAGTCCAACCATCAAATTTATTTGATTCAAAACTGCTGTCTGATTTTTTTTTCTAATAATTTAAATATTGCCACCAGCTTATCGTCTGTAACATCTGGTGGCTTATTTGTTGATGGTGATAAAATTAATTAATCATCAAACTTTTACAGTCAAATGATTGCACCACAGAGAAAGTGAAGAAAAAAAATCCCCTTCTCATTTGGTACTAACTAATGATAACAGCAGAAAAAATAGAATTTGGATTTTTTTTTCTGTTAATGGAGGCCAATCCATCTGCTTAAGTAAGGAAAGTTGTTTCAATGAACAAATATAAGAGCTTTGTCTTGGATGCAAATATCTTTCCAGTGCTTTATTTTGAAATTATACAACAGAGCCATCTGTTTGAAGTACACTAATTTAGGATCGATGTTATTTCTCAGCAGTGTATGTTGTATTGAAAATATGGAGCAGCTTAAAGCTTGCTGTAACTAAATGTAGGCATGTTGTACTAGATAAGAGTGTACATGGTTGCTGTCATCATAGCTTGAATTCCATCAGGTAGAACGGTTTTAGCTTCATGCTGTCATACGGAGCCATGGTAGGATCCTCAGAAGCAGATAGTATGCTGCCTAGTGACTGAATTCTGTGATAATTAAAGATCTTATCAATTATATGCTGAATTCTGTTTCTATTTAAATTTAAAATAAAAAGAAAAAATAATTGAGACAACTTACATTGTAAGTCTTCTGTCAAAACAGCTGCAGAAATTTATTCAAAATTAATTTTTTGGCAAAAAAATTTTTGCCTTTTTGGCAAAGGCAGCATATTTCTGAACACTAAGTCTTGGAAAATGTCATGGTAAATGCTGTAGAGAGATGAAGCCTAGCAGTATGTCAAATACTTCCAGAATATAAAGACATTTACATTTCAAATACTGGAATGATTGTAAATACATATGATAATATTCGATTTAAGTTTTCTTTTTTTACTCAGTAGTTGTTTCGTTTTTTTCCCCGAAAAAATCTATAGCAGGAGAAACCATTGTATGCAATGTAACACATACCTGTAATAATTCAGGTCAGTGATTTTCTTTTCTCTTTTTTTAAATAAAAATCTTGTCCAACTATTTTATACTCCAAGTAATGAAGCAATGTTTAGTTGCCATGTAAAAGCTAGGTCTGTAATAAATTTCCTTGTAAATTTAGGGAGATTTTATATGAATTCAAAAAATATTAAAAGTGGGAAGGTTAAAAAGTGTTTAGACTCTTGTACTTTTGATCTTTGGTTTGTCAACAAAGGCACACAATTCCAAATAAGAATTGCAAAAAAGCCCAAGAAACAAGTAAGCTATGGAGTTCTATTTATAGTAATGTGAAGTGCAGTTTTTCTGGAAGTAAGTTTTGGGAAAAGATCACCTAGGAGTTGTTTAGGGACGACCATCAAAATTAAATATATAGAAAATAATGAAGCTATTGGACTAGTTCATTTATTGAAATAGGTGAAAAGAGAGAAGAACAATTGCAAAAATAGATAAGCTAGTGCAAGTGTTCTTATTTCCCTTGTATAAAAACACAAGAGAGTAAATTTTTCAGTTCTCAATAAATTTTACATTCTGTGTTTCAGCATTGATTTTCCTAACTTCTTTTACTTTTGGATTTAGTGTTCTATGTGGGCAAGGTAATACTTCGGACAAGTGGAGAAAGTAATGCATCACTAAATGTAGAAATAGTAAGTATTCTCTCTTTTAAAACTTTATTGTAAGAAAGGTTGAAGTGAGTTTTGTTGTCTACACTTAAAATAAGTAATGTGAGTCTTACTGTGTTTACAGTACATGATACTGTTTGCAGTGGATGGAACAACTCTGTATGAAACAGCTACTTTGCAGCTAAATTTAAAAATTCCAGCTAACTAAACTTCATACAGACCTGTATTCTCTGCATAGCCACTGAAAGGAGGAGGAAGCCCTGGGTAATTTCAAAAATTTACATTTAGGCACACAGGATGTTCCTTTGGAGATTAATTTAGGCACTTGCCTTTGGAAGATGACCATCATTAGATGGCAACTATTTGGGCATAATTAAAGTTGGATTATATTTTGGAATAATTCCTGTTGAGAGTCTCATAAATAGTTCTGTGCTTTTTTGGGTGTTTTTTTCGATTATACTTTCGCATGATCATTCTATGCTTTTTGGCTTGTGGTTACTGAGTTATTAATTTTGCAGTAGGCTGATGTGACATGAGTGTGTCCATTTATACAACACAAGAGAGGTTTAAGAGGACAGTGTCATGCATGGCAAGGACCATATAATGATCCAATACCAAGATAATACTATAAGGATGAGAATGTTTAATTGTTACAGATGGAAACTGAAGGGAAGAAAAAAAGAAGGACCTTGTATCTTTATCTTACACATGCTTGTCAGTCCTCAGCCTGAGATTTCACATGCCAGTCCCTGAAAGCATGAGAGTAGTCAGCAATGTAACCACAGAGAAGAGCTACTGCAAAGCTGCACATGGAGCATTGAGTTTGGGCAGAGATAGGCTCCTGGCAAAAGCCACCTCTACATTCTCTTGTGTTTCAGTAGTGGTAATACCTACTGAAACTGTCCTAGTATGGTAACATTACACCTACAGCTTCTGGAAGAACCTGTTTCCATCTCTTGAAACTCTTTTGCTTTTTAGAAGAATATTTCTTAGGGGAAGTCAATACCACATATGTTAGATGATGTTTTTCCTCATGGCCCTTGCTGCTTGCACGAAATGTAAAAATAACCAGTAATGCTGGTAACCAGAAGAACATAAGAATGCATGTATAGAAAGGGCTCTTAGATAAACCTCAGTGTATCCCCAGACCCTAATGCTAGATCATACTTATTTAGCTCAGTTCTGTCATGTCTTTCACTACAGTTCTTGACTTCCCACTGCCAATATTCTGTCATCTATTATTTATGTCATTTATGGAGCTTCTCCCATAGTTGCAATTACAGTTAAAAAATTCATTCAGTGTCTGGACTAAGCTGTCTTTGTTGCAAACTAAGCCTAATTCCTCTTTTTCCAGCGCAGGACATGGTGAGTTCACTGTCCTTTTACCCCTATCTTCCGCAAAGATTTTGGGGCTTGGTCTATACTAGATCAACAGTTCCTTCCATAAATTGTGACAACAATGTCATTCTAAATACTTGTTTCAGTGTATTCATGAGAAAACGTGCTTCTTATCTTTGTAATTTCAGCCTATTAAAATGTGTGAAATGAACAATTTTCTTTAAAGGCTAAAAATTACTGGCTGTACTTAGCTGTGGGATCTTTTTTTCCTAACAGATTAATAACATAACCATCCACCATCGAGTCAAAAAGTTAATTGAAGTTCCAGCACACACCCTACAAGAACTGAGGTAAGTAATTCTGAATAAGGCTTGGAATCTTTTTTATATTTGAAAAAGATAAAGTGAGACCTTCCATGTGTTGAGCAGATTTTTTGTTACTCCTGCACATTAAAAATTTCTCAAGTTGCAAGTTCTTGCTCTTTAACATAAAGTTCATACTGGTTAGAATACTGTTAGTTAGCTAATGTGCTATTGGACTTTCTTTTTAAAAATGGTGCACCAAATGTTTGTTATAATTTAAGGATTCAGCCTGTCTGGTAGGAAATTATTCAGCCTGTCTGGTAGAACTTTCCTAGCTGCATGTTCTTCAATAAATATTCTTGAAGTCATATCTCTGGTTTTATTTTGGGGTAGTTTTTTCTTTCCCAGTCTTTATAAGGAGAGGTGAGTGAATATTTCCCAGACTTACCCTGAAAATCAAAAAGATGTGGTTGGCCAAAAAATCTTGTTTGTAGAAGAAATCCGTATTTCTTACTCATTCTATTTCTGTGGCTTTGAGTATAAATTTAGAATTCTATTCCAAGTAATGCTTGGCAAAAGGCAGCATTAAGATTTATCTTTTGCTCTTTTAAATAACATTTACAATGGGTTGATGGTCAAATGTGATGACAGAGGTTTAAATTTAGTTTGTGTAGTGAGTCAGCTCTTCAAATGTTTAATGCTCTGAAAAGTAGTTTTACAGTATTAGAACTTGCCTGACTTGAAAAAATCATTGATTAACTGGAAAAATATTTTTTCTCTGTGATTTTTTAAATTAAATTGTTGTCATTGTTTTTAGAAACGTAACAAAAAATCCTACATAACAATAAAACTGTATTTTAAAGCATTTCAGAGTTCAACAAAACCTTGCGAGCAGTAAGTGAGGTAAGATTCCTGATTGTTGTTACTGTTTGGAAGACTTTCTTCCAACTTACTTGTGATAAAGCATCACTCCTGATTTCTCCTTATGAACCAATTTTTTCTGTTTTCATTTGTCATTACAGTCCTCTGTTATGGAATGCAGTGCAGAAAACCAGAGGTTTGTTTTTAAATTTTTAAAGACAAAATATTTAAAAGCTCATATATTATCTTGTGATATGTGAAGTATGCATGGCTCTGTAACAGAAAAAAGAGAAAAACTCTCTAGGAAGTTCAGAAGTTCAAGAAACAGGTTGGAGAAATATATGTAGGTTAACAAAGAAATTCTGATTTCATTATTGTCCTGGCATTAGTGATTTTGAAAAAACCTTCTAGAGTTTGTTGGTTTTGTTTAACCCAAATGTATTGCTTCTCATTAGTCTTATGCTGAAGCCCAGGCTTCCCTGACATATTCCTTCTGCATCTTGGTATTACGTGAGTCACGTAACTGGGAGTACCAGAATTCCAGAACTTGTGAATGCAATGCAATCTTTAAGAGGGATTGGCTTGGGATATCCCAAGTTGTTGTTCTTCAGCTTGGGAAACCAACCATCCTTGGAGTAGGGGGAGCCTGAGGAAGTAACCAGTTCAGAGTCTGGGAATGGCGAAGCTCCTCTAGAGAGGTGATGCTGGAAACCCTGAAACATTGATGGTGTCTCTCAGTTTAATTGCTACTCACCATTAAATTGTCCTTTAAAGTAATCAGCTTGGAAACACTGTTGTAAAACAAAATGTGAAACTTCATTTCCCCAAACACTTGAGTCTGGACTTTATCTTCCTGGATTAGGATGAAGGAAAAGTCCAAAGCACTCAAATAAAATAGACGGAAAGTAGTCAGATCACACCTTCGTGTCATATACTGGCAGTCACTAGGGTAATCTTTTTGTTGTTATGAGCTGGAAAGAAACTTTTTCATTCATCTGTATGTTTACATTTGCTGAATATGAAGAATTTTTACTGGAGGTTCCCTAGTTTAGTCAGGGCTTCAAGTCCTCGAACTGTAGTCGTAAAGATGGAGTTACATGCTTGAATGGGTCACTGAAGTTCTCTATTCAAGAGAGAATGCTGGCTTCCCCAGGTGTTGGAGGTTTCATAAATACTGGCATATTTACACTAACAGTGGAGATTATGTTTTTATCCTTACAAAATTACCAACTCTTTAATGACTAACATTGATCAGGGAGGACCCCATTTAAGAATTGACATAGTAGAGATAAGGGACAATAAGTGCCATGAAATGATGCTCCTAATCAACCTGGCATAGTGGTTTACCTGCATTAAAAATATGCCCAAATCTGACAGGGCCTAGGAAAAATGTGCTTTCACACTTAAAAGTAATGTGCTTTCTTTTAGCATTTGATGTTAGTTCCATGTGTTACAAAGATGTGGCAGCTCTGTTTCTCGAGTCTTAAACTTTTTTCTTCTCATTATAGTACACGCTGCAATTTCATAATGAAGCTGGCTGAGAGACAGAATATAAGCAGTTTAACAAAAAAAGCAAAAATAAGTCAACTTGGTAAGTTATGCTTTAAGCACAGTCTCATCACAATTTTATGCCTTTACATGTGGTCTTCAAGTAGCTAAAAAGACAAGATAGTTGATTTTAGAGCAAAAGATTTTCAGTTTTGAGCAATATAAATACATAAAAATGCAGCCTTCTGATTTTTGGGGATGTATGTGATAGAAATAACTTTTTAAAACATTTTGGTATAAAATTGCTGGCTACTTTAATGGAGCACACTTTGAAAGGACTAGGTGTAAAATAAGCTGAGAACATAAATGTCTTGCTAAAATGACAGTCTGCATTGAAAAGGTCGTTAAGCAGTCAAGCTTTCTTAGTGATATTGTGACAGGATGGAGTACTGGCTCATACCATTTATCTCTGTCTCCAAAGCTGTAGTGTTGTATTTTGATTTGTTTAAAATTAAAAAAAAAAAAGGAAAAAGGAGATATCTTGTCAGGCATTGAACAAAAATCTGGGGGTACGGCAATATTCTGACTGTCAAGAGTTCCTTTGTTTTGCAAAACTAACTTGAGAACAAGCTTCAAAATAAATTATTCAGTATATGCTGTTGTTTAAAGACATAATACACATGGTTAAATATTCTACTTAATGGTATTAGCAGTTGTTATGCTTAAGGATAATGCTTCTTTGTCCTCTCAGATCGATGCTGCTGTTCATCACTGAAGTATTGTTCCTTGACTGCTGAAGAATTACAAATGTAGTAAGTATAAATACAAGATCTGACTTATTTCTTGAATTTCTTAATACATGGCTAGAGTCAACTTCCATGCTTCAGTGTAATAGCCAGAAAGGACTCCACAAGAAAAAGCTGACAGGCATTTTCCAATGTATCTCCCTCCTCTTTCCCTTCACTTTTTCCCTTCCCTCCCTTCTTACCCCCTTTTTTTTTTTTCATTTTTTCCATGATGCATCTAGCTTTTGTGTTCAACAACAGCTCACCTTCAGAACAGGAAGCAAAGGCATTAGTAGTATTTGTTTATGGACTTGCTAGTTAACAACTACAGCAAAATAGAATGTAAAACTGTCTAAATACTACAGCATGAAACATCCAATCTGATTGGTTTTAAAATATACATTATTATTAGTATGTCCATATAATTTATATATATTCCTCTATTATAACTTGTTTTCTTTAAAATAGAAAAAAATGTTAAACTTAACATGGATTTTTGTACCTTTTTTCTTTTACAGTTCCATACAAGTGCCACCTCATCTTATATGGGTTCCTTCCTCTCATTCTCCTTCTCTCCCTAAAAAGACTTCCCTCAAATCTAATTCTTCTATGACCCCCACTATACTTTCCGCTAAACAAAGCCCCACAATCAGACCATTGATTTCACCATTAACAGAAATTTATTTTTCTGAAACTCTTTCCACATCTCCCCTTACAAACCCTCTCTCTGAAAGTTCTATGCCTTCCACCAGTGTTGCCACTACACATTCCTCTTCCGAGTCTGTTGCTCAACCTACCATGCCAACTTTTTCTTCCATAACTTCCAATAAATTCATCACTGTTCCCATACCTGCCACAAAATCCGTCACTAATGCTGCTTTCTCAATTAAATCTGATGCTGCACACCTTAACAAGACTTCTACGATACTTTCTCATTCTGTAGGTTTCACTAAACATTCTTCACTTTCTTCTTCTGAGCCTCACAAACTTCCAGTTGTAAATCGCCACTTTGAGGCTATCACCAAATCTGCTGCACAAATTCCCCCTGCTGCAAGCCATCCTGTAGCTGGTCTCAAAAATGTTAGTACAGTACCTATTGTTCCCCTTACTCCTTTCACAATATCTTTGACCCCTACTGTTAGTCCTGTCAACCATTCTGTCTCAGCTTCTCGTCCTCATTCTACTGCTGATGGCCATGGGACTCCAGGTAAATATGACAAGTAAATAATTCATTTTGTTTGAATTTCATATACTGGATTATGAATCAAACAATGTGACATATGTGAGAGGTGACCTTACAATTATTGTGAATTACTTGGGTTGGGAGTGTTGATCTCCTGGAGGATAAGAAGGTTCTACAGAGGGATCTGGACAGGCTGGATCTGTGGACCAAGGCTCAACAAGGCCAAATGCTGGGTCCTGCATTGGGTCACAGCAACCCTAGGGAACACTGCAAGCTTAGGGAATAGTGTCAGAAAGCTCCCCGAAGGAAAAGGACCTGGTAGTGCTGGCTGACAGTGGCTGAACATGAGCCAGTGTTTGCCCAGGTGGCCAAGAAGGCCAATAGCACCTGGCCTGTGTCAGAAATAGTGTGGCCAGCAAGACCAGGGCAGTGATTGTCACCTGTACTCAGCACTGGTGAGGCCATACCTCACACCTCGTGTCCATTTCTGGACCCCTCACTGCAAGAAAGACATTGAGGTGCTGGAGTGAGTCCAGAGAAGGGCAGTGGAACTGGGGAACAGTCTGGAGTAGTCTCAGGGGTGACCTCATCACTCTATATAAGTCCCTGAAAGGAGATTGTAGCCAGGTGGGGGTTGGGCTCTTTTCCCAGGCAACCAGTGACAGGATAGGAGTAAATGGCCACAAGCTGTGCCAGGGAGGTTGTTGGACATCAGGAAGAATTTCTTCTCTGAAAGGGTTGCTAAGCATTGGAATGGGCTGCCCAGGGATGTGGTGGAGTCACCATCTCTGGAGATGTTCAAGAGATGACTGGACATGGCGCTCAGTGCTCTGGTCTAGTTTAAAGGTGATATTTAGTCAAAGGCAAACTTGATGATCTTAGAGCTTTTCCAGCCTAAATGATTTTGTGATTCTATTCTGTGTGAAAACCTTGAGACAACTTTCACTTGATGTGCACGTATTTTAAAATACATTCTGATGCCTTTGGGCGTGATGAGTGATACCTCACCCTACACCATTGTTTGTAACTGTCCCAGGTAGGTACAGTGCTCAATCCCCATTAGAACAAATGTCTTTTGGACAGAAAAAAAAATCAGTCAGAGAGCAAGGTAGATTTTTTAAGAAACTAAACTAATATTTAAAATATTGCATGGTAATTTTTGGATCATCCTTAAAATATTGTTATTGACTGGGAATATTATTAGTGGCTAGGTATTTTCTTACGAAAGTTGTACACATATTTACAAGCTTCTTTTCAAATGTCTTTCAAATTTTCAAGCTTCTTTCAAATTTTATTTGGATTCTACTCTGCATTCAGGCATTCAGTGGCTAAAAGTTCAAAATAATACGTTATTTAATATATTAATGGTCTGATGTGAGAAGCTTTGAAATCAATAAAATGTGAAATTAATGTTGGCAGTTTGAAACTTTGCTTTATGTTTTCTTGAGATTTAAATTACCACTCTGCAAAGTAGCTGATAGGGAGGAATTACATAACTTGTTGAGAAACCTTATGAGTAGTGATACAAGTTTTTAATCAAGAGAGCTGTTTAATTTTTCTGCTTCTCCAAGCTTACATCATTTGTTGAACACAATTTAACTTTTCATTTGTCACAGGAAAAACCCTTTCAGCTACCACAAATATAACTTCTGTACACACCACCATTAGTATCGCCACAGCTGAGCAAATTGTGTCCAAAATAGAAAAAGATTTAGCAGCTGGAAAAATAGAGCCAAAAGATGTAGAAAGGATGGTTAGTGAGGTGAGCAGTATCCTCACTGCTTCTCAGCCATTACCACCACGAATTTCTAACAGGTAGGTCATTTTGGCAATTGATTACTGAAGTGTTGTATTTACTGTCTTGATAAATTGGCTTCAGCAAGTTTCACTTTCTCATAATCATAATCCAGAAGAATGTTTCCTGTTCTTTAATGTAGTTATTCAAAATGGAAGGACTATCATTCTAATGTTATCAGCTCTACTATAATATAATGCCATGGAAAACGTTGGGGATTTTTTTTGTTGACACCATAATAAGTGGGCATTTTGCACTAGACTCAGATTATTGCTTCATCACCATAACTTGCTTGAGCATTTTGGATGTATGTGCTTGGTAATACTAAATATACTTTTTCTTAACAGAATTATAAAACTAGTGGACTATATTGGCTTAAAACTAAACTTATCAACATCAGCTGCTGCATTTGTCTCCCCTTCCTTGGCTCTGGCCGTTGTCAAAACCAACAGAATCCGCTCCAGCGAGATGTCTTTTGCTGTCCAGGACTCAGCTGATCTCCAGGTTACAAAATACTTACAATACCTACAAATTGTCAAACGTTTATTTTAAAGTGTTTATGGTTTTATATTTATAGGAACATGAGTTTGTTTTTTATGTCAGTTTTAGGATCTTTAGTTCATGTTCGTTTCAAACTTTTCTTTAAGCCCTTCACAGTTTTTCCTTTAATTTTCAGCTGTGTAAATAGGTGTAAATAGGGGACCTGACTTAGCAGAAACTGGCAGAGCAAATAAGCTGTTGGAGAGAGTACAGCTAGAACATCAGAATGGACAAAGTGCTTGGCAGAATAACTTTGCCTCAAGCCCCCTGAATTACGAGTCATTTATTCAACCACCATGACAGTGCTGAAATTTGTCAAGGAGTTTTGCCAGATGGCTTCATCTGTTAGAAGGAAATAATTGTAGAGGGTTCCAGGAAAGAACTATTATGCATGTTGCTTGGATAATGATGCTCAGCCATTTGTCACTAATGGCATCTCACCAAGAAAGAAGTGCTTAGAAAGTTTGGTTGGATCCCCTTTATCTCATTCAAAACCTCCCTCCTGACAGAGAAAATAATGGACAATACCAGCCTTGGAGGCTTAAGCAAGGAGAGATGGAAAGTTTTGGACCAATTTTGACACATTCTGCCTCCTCAGAGAAGAAAATAGCTTAATGTATCGTAAGCTATACGTAGTACTGGAACTTTTCTGTGTTACTGAAAATTATGTAAATGTTTAACATTTGAGTTCTTTTCTATTCCTTAGCAATATATAGTGCATGAATGTGAGATGACTAGGAGATGGTAGTGCTGACATACAGATATTTGCTATGGAATGATTTTTTATTTCATGGCACTGGCAATGAAACACTGAAAATTTTCAATAAGTATCATCTATTTCAAACTAGAGCAACAGGAGTGCTTTTGTGGAATGATTCAGGATTTCTTTTATGGCTGTCTACACCAATGATCTCCAAAGTGGGGTTTGAGTACCCCAGGGTGTGCACATGACAGTCCATTGCAGTGTGGGAAAATGTTATTTATATGATTAATAAATAAAAATACATTTTCAAAATTAATTTTTAATCTCCTTAAATGTTTAAAATAGTTTATAACTTGCATAATATAGTAGTACACTCATTCATACATGTAACTTATGGATAGGTATTGGGATTGGGTATTTGGGAGTCATGCTCAAAAACTTTTAGGGGATGCATGATCAAAAACATTTGGAGTGCACTGGTCTAAACAGATGAGTTAAACCACAATGTTAGGGCACTTTGGGGAGTTCACACTGTTACTCTTATTGCACCCATTCTTTCAATACTCAGATAATTTCTTTCTGCAGCACTACTAATGTTTCACATCACCCAGGAACTCTGAGGTGATGATATTTGTATGTAAAGGACTAACGTATGACAGGAATGTTGAGAGATTTTGAACTAAACAAAGCTCCCTGGCCTGTAAGCACAGCACATGAGATGTTCAGCACATAAAATGGATGAAAGTTCATATCCCTTTTTGTACAATATTAGATCACTAAGCTCTTGAGGTACCTGAATTGTAGTTTAGCCAGTTTATTTTTGTAATTTTTGCCAGATGATCAAAAAGTTAGAGTTTATGTTCTTATCTAAGAACATAAAACTTAACCTACTGAACATAAAATGTACTGACAAATAATGACTATTTACACTTCTCTCAATTCTGACATAATTCCTACAGGGTATAAAAATTTTTTGCCTTTGTAGGCTTTCATGCTGTGAAAAGTTGATCTGCCTACACAGTTACAGTTACATAGAGCCACCTGGGTTTTTGCTCCTCACCTTTTCCAAATCAATACAAAACACACAGTGGTGTGTTATGTCCCTGTAGGAAAATGGCTATAGCCAGATTATTTTCAATGGTAGGCAGACCTGAAATGGGATGCCTCCTTTTCAGTCCTGTGCTATTTATGCATTGGAGCAGGAGAGGAATGAGAGGAATGAGTGGGTTTGTGACAGGAATTAAAGAGATATTTAGTTTTTAATTTTTAAACTGAAAAATAATACATAATTTATTTATTTGGAGACTGAAACAAAGCATAATCCTGGTGTTTATTTTTCAGATCTCTCTAGGAGTTCAGACAATTCAGAATTTAAATAATCTTGGATCAATTACACTTCCTTCATCATTGCTGAAAAATTTACCCACTGAAGAGTTGGACTTGGCTTCTAGAATTATATTCAACTTCTTTAAAAAGACCACTGTGTTCCAGGTATTTTTTTGTCCCACTGTTCATAAGGATTTTAAATTCAAGCTTGGAGCAAAATATGAATGGATTTTTTTCCCCACAAAACACATTTTAAAATTTCTGACTTAAAAAGTAATTATTTTTGTCCAGTACATGCTCTACATAGTAAATGAGCTTGTGGGTACTGTACTCTAGTATTGTTTCCTTTAGGATTTTAAAATCTGGTGCTTTTTTTTTGTCATTCCAGGATCTGTCCTTGAAGAATGCATCTTTAATCAGCAGTGTTATATCATCAAGTGTTGCTAACCTCACAATTAGCAACTTAACAGCAAATGTTACTGTGATTTTGCAGAATATCAAGCCTAATCAGGTAAAATTTACATTTTGGCAGACCTAAAGTACAGTTTTGTTGCCTCCACTGAGGTTGCTGTAGTGGAAGCATTTTACTAAGCATACAGGTCAGCTTGTACTGCTCTACTAGTGTGAACATTTCATCTCCACACAGACATTACAAAACACTCCTGTTTGCTTCTTTACCACTGGTATAAATTTCGGTTCTCAAGTAGTGTAAGGTAATTTTGCTTTAGCACAAATTCATCCAGCTTTTATCTTTCTTACTCTACGCTTCTGTTTTATTCTACAAAGAATAAAAACTCTTAGAGGGACGACTGACAGTGGGGGTTGCTATGGTAGATGCTGCAGTTACGACTTTTGTGGGTGTTGCACAGTCAGAAAATAATGTCTTTTCTTAGGGGAAGTGAAACACAGGATTTTGTCATCTGGAAGTATTAGGATTCTTACACACCATCTCTTTCTGAAAGGAGCATCAAGGATTAAAGTCTTCTATCTCATATCTTAAGAGAGTTTAAAATACTCAATAATTATAAACTAAAAAATTTAGGGATTCCACTAACACACCTGGAGCTTTTTCAGGAGCTGGCTTAGTGGCATCTTTGCTTGTTTTGACACAATAATAAGTTTTGAGATATAACGCTAGAAGTATTAGTATTTCTAGCAATATAGTGTACTTCTGCTGTATTTACAGAATTTGCATGTGTGTGAGGAAATCTATGTGTAAATGTTTAACATTGTGATAGTAGGAAGTGATCAAATATTTGCAAATGAAAAGGTTTTTCCTTTCCTGTGTGGTCATGACTTCAAAGTTACAAAGCCTGGAAGGCGAAATCCCTAGAATTTGTATGGTGTGGGAAGACATTGAAAGAGCATTCAAAAAGTTCTACCAGGAGCAGAATCTTTGCATAAGCACAAGAGCTAACTCCTGTCTGGTGACTTCAAATTTGTTCAGCATAATTTTGCATGCAGTTTGCAATATTAGTCCTTTTATGCACCTAAATTAATTTTTGCTTACTTAGAACAGGCATATTTGCTGTATACAGTGTTTAGTCTGGTCTGAATTTTGTAGATCATTCATAAATCATTTGATCTTAAACTTACAGTTTAGTAAATTGGATTTTTTTACTTTTTACTCCTAAACAGGATAATTCAACAGTTAGATGTGTTTTTTGGGACTTTAATAAAAATGGTAAGTACTTGAGATCACCCATGATGCTATGTTAATTCATGTTAATATAAATGAAGCCTTTTATGAATAACAAAACTGCTTTTTTTAACAGGTGGACATGGAGGCTGGTCATACGAAGGTTGCATGGTGAAAGAAAGTAGAGTAAATGAAACAGTCTGTTCATGCAACCATCTCACAAGTTTTGCAGTTTTGATGGTAATTATTTTAAAAATTATGCAATCTTACCCTCGTTCAAGAACATATTTAACCTTGAATTTTCTTAAGCAAGTGAAGACCCAATAAGCTCACACAACCTAATAAATAATACTCAGGTTCTATTTGCTTTAGTGTTAGTACAGATAGCCATACAATTAGTCACATGCTTAAACTCCTTGAATCGAAGTCCATGGGTTCCACTGGAGGAAAAAAAAGTCTTTAAGTGCTGCAGCTTTTACATTTAGGCAGCTGTTTATACCTTAGGAAGTAAAATTTAGAAAATCAAATTTAAAACAGGTTTTTAATCAAATGGATTTTCACAATTAGAGTCATAGAATTATAAAATAATATCTCAAGTTGGAAGGACCCATAAGGATCATGGTTCCCAGGTCCCTGCTCTTTACAAGACTATATTGGCCTTTTTTTAATCTAATCTTTTATAAGAGCCATGATGCAAAGAATAGCATCCTTTTTTTTGGGTTATAAGCATAGAGGGAAAGGTGCATTTTGATTTATTTTGGTAGCGTTTTTATCTTTTTCCATTAAATAAACCTGTTCTCTGAAAATAACTTCTGTTTCTGTTTTAGGACTTGTATGGAAATACTCCTTTGAATCCCACACAGGAATTGGTACTGACTTTTATATCATATATAGGCTGCGGCCTCTCTGCAATTTTTCTTTCTGTTACTCTTGTGACCTACATAGCCTTTGAGTAAGTACCCATTCAGCTGAGCTCCCATTATTCTTCAATTGTGATTGATTATAGTCTTCACTGAGAAATCCTTTTCAATAGTTTTGGATTCTGTTTCCACAAATAATGCACAGATTTGGCCAATTCAACAGGAAGGTGTTGATTCAGTCTTCAGAAATGTTAATCTTATGAACAAGTGAATTATCATGAGGCTCTAGGCAGTAAGAAGTGAAGAAGTAACACTGAAGTATTTTATAATGGATTATCATAACAGAAGTGTGAAGGAATGCATTTAAGATACAACATACAAAAAAGCAGTACAGAATTTTAACATTTTCCAAAGCATTTGTATTCTTTCTTTATTTTCTCATTATTCTAAGACTGGGACTTGTCTCTATCAAGGCTTTAGACACCCAGTCAAAAGCTTGATCTAGTTCAGCAATAAAGAACAGACACAGTTTGGGTTTGGGTAGCAATGTAACAAGAAGTCCAACATACAATGTAAAAAAACCCAAAACATGGTACTAAACACTTCCAAGTTATTGTCTGTATTTACGTAACCTTTTCTAAAAAACTTTATATATACAGACGGTTAATTTGGAAGTATGTTGTAAATTATTTTCTCCATATATGGATACAACACGTGAAGCATTGTATATGAATGAAAATGTAAAATATTTTTTTTCCTTGGCATTTGTGAATACCAAGAGCTGTAAGAGAGGAAGTAAGCCAGGGATCCACAGACAGCTGATGTCATCCCACAAATTTGCTTTTTTCTTAGGAAAATCCGGAGAGACTACCCCTCCAAAATACTTATTCAGCTGTGTGCTGCATTACTTCTACTCAACTTAGTTTTTCTCCTCGACTCATGGATTGCACTGTATGATACACGAGGCCTATGCATTGCAGTTGCAGTATTCCTTCACTATTTCCTCTTGGCTTCCTTCACCTGGATGGGCCTGGAGGCTTTCCACATGTATCTGGCCCTTGTGAAAGTCTTTAACACCTATATACGGAAATACATTCTTAAATTTTGTGTTGTTGGCTGGGGTATGTATTTTTTTTTTCCTTTTTTATGCTAAATAGATAATTTGTCTTATCAAGTATTTCAGTGAATGTGACACAGGTCAGAAAGGAAAATCAGGCAATCATTAAATGTTCTATGTTCCACCTTTCTGAGGCATGGAGTCCCTCTAGCTGCAGAACTGAAGTTTCTGCAATGCAAAAGGATAATAAATTTTCCTTGTGCTAATACAATGGAACCGATTTTGAATGTGCATGCTTCCATTATTTTGAGAGTGAATGCCATAAGTATATATATTCCATTTCTGGACTAGCACTGTTGCTAACAAAAAGCAGCAAAACCAGATCTAACTGGATAGAGGATGAAGAGATTCTGATTTTTATCTTGTATTTGTTTCTTGAAACATGTGTAAGAAAGAAAATCAGTTATCCTGTCAGAGATATTTTAAATCAGTTTGAAGACTGATGGTATTTGTTGGTTTGTTCAGAAAGTTTTGGAGCTGGCTGTGGAGGACTCCTCTTGTTTCTTTGCAAGTTGTGCTCCTGAGCAGTTTGAATTCTGCAATTTTTCAGACAGCTAGTAGGCAGCAGAATTCAACAGCCAAATTTCAGAAACAAGTCATAGATTTTGTAAAAAAGTATAGTAATTTCAAGTCCTCATAATACTGTCTCTGTTAGGATTTTTATGTATGTGTTTGCTCATAACCTTTTAGGGTTACCAGCAGCAGTTGTGTCCATTGTGTTGGCAGTATCACCGGATAATTATGGACTTATAACCACGGGAAAGGTTTCAATAAATGGACCTGATGAATTGTGAGTTAAAGGGAGGTGCTTTGGGGGGGATGAGGGTTGGGGGGTGGAGGGAGGTCATACAGATGGCTTTTCTTTAAAGTAAAAGGAGGGAAGGCAAGGAAGCAATAGTAGTGCTTTGAAATAGTATAACTCTACAGTATCTTGTGTGTTTTAGAGTTATTGCCTGTATGAAGGTTCATATCCTTTTGCCAAAAAAGAATACTTTTTTGGTAAAAAGGCAAAAATGGTTTGCATGTGCAACAAACTCCAAGTTTGTCTCGTGTTTATTTCACTTAATTTCTGTTTCTGATAATGGTTGACAGACTGTTCTTTTGTTTTAGCTGCTGGATCAAAAATAGAATTGTCTTCTATATTACTGCTGTGGGATACTTTTGCCTGATATTCCTGATCAATATCAGCATGTTCATTGTTGTGCTGATCCAGCTCTGTCGTATCAAAAAGAGGAAACAACTTGGTGCTCAAAGGAAAACCAGTATCCAAGACCTTAGGAGTGTTGCTGGCCTCACATTCTTGTTGGGAATTACTTGGGGGTTTGCTTTCTTCACGGTAAATGGGGTATTTACTTACCTCTTTACCATTTTCAATACTTTGCAAGGTAAGTTTGTCCTCCATATAACAGCTCCCTGTGTGTATATAACAAATTAAACATTTTGAAATGTCATTTTCTTGATTCAGCAATAAAAATTTAACTTTGGTATGTGCAGTAACATGTTAATTATATTAAAGATGAGATGATACTGCTTTACAGTAATCTTAAATTGCAGTTTTGTTATGATAAGGTACAGAAAAACTAGATACTATTTATGTAGGTATGGTTTATTTATAAATTGTCATTTAAAAAGTGTATGCAAATGAGATATCCCTGGAAATGACTGTTTCACTAACAGAAACCAGAAGAATTTTGAATAGGCGGTTATTCTAAGTGTTCACGTTATAATGCAATTAATGTAGTGAAAATTGTTATCATTTCTTCAGTTTCGCTAAGGCTTCTGGGGGAGGTTTGACATTCAGCAAAGGGTCATTGAGACAGGCAAGGCTGCAACATCTAAAACTTAGTGACCCAACTCTTAGGCATGGCCTATATAATACTTAAGAACATAAGGAAGTAGATATGAAAACATAAAGTTTTCCAAAGGCCAGAATGCTACTGGACATATCCAAAAGCAGAGTTGCTGCAAAGACTTCTATATAAACAGGAGGTATTGTAGCTGTCCACAGTGTCCTAAATATACCTGAATTGCACTTCTGAAGTTTGGATCCAAACTTCTGCTTAAATGGCACTTAGATGACTGGCTGGATGATTTCCCAGAGAGACTAAAGCAATGAAAATTGCAGTTCAGTGTATACACCTCTCCCCTATTTGCTGTATTGATTTACTATTATTTACTATTCATTCTAAGCCTAATACAACTGTTTCCCATTGTAGATTTGAAACTGTGCAAAGACTGAGTGCCACTTTCCCATAAAGGGGGGGCAATTGTGATGAACTTTTAAGCAGGGAAAGTTAGATACCACCCTGTGTCAGTTAGTAGTGAATGAGAAGTAGACAAAGAAATTGTAATGTGGCACTGTAGGAGAGGGAATGAGCACTGTCCCTTCTAGAAAATATTTGAAACTGTGGTAAAATTATTATTATTTTAGATATGAGTTGTTTTCTTTGTATAAGTGCTCAAAATTTTGTAGCATTTGTGGTAAGAGGTTAGCTGCTAATAAAAGATGTAACAATGTCACACAGTGTGCTAAAAAACTTCATGGTCTTGCAGTGTGGTATCACACCCTCTCTTTGATGTTGCTTTGAATTCTTTTCCACAAGCATTAAGTAAATTTCAATATCAACAGAATTTTTCCCTTTCTATTTGATAGAAGGAAACTTCATGCACTTTGTGCATTTGTTTGTATTTGTTGTTTTTTCTTTTGTGTGTATGATTCCTCTAATGTATCTAAGGAAAAAGTGCTTTGCAGTGTTCAGAGTTGTAAACTTTTTCAGCAAAGAGAAGTGTCACTACTTTTTATTAGAAATTTAAAAGAAATGAAAGAAAACCAAAACATTATTCATTAGGAAGTAGTAAAAGTGAGTTTTGCAACAGTCTTTTATGTTATTGCTTTGCAGGGTTCTTCATTTTCATCTTCTATTGCGTAACAAAGGAGAATGTCCGTAAACAGTGGAGAAGGTATCTTTGTTGTGGGAAATTCAGGCTGGCTGAAAACTCTGGTAAATATTTTTTTAACTTCTGAATACTTATATTTAGTGTTAAGTTCCTGGTATTTTGTAATAATTACAAAAAAAATGCACTTGATCATGTTGCTGCAGTTGCAGTTCTAATTTATTATCCAAGTTACAGTAAACCTCCAACATTATGCTCTTTAAAGGTGGTAGCTGATGCAGCTCTTGCATGTTTACATGCTGTTGCCTTAAGCTGTTAACTGCTAAGAGATGACCTCTTCCACTGCAGGGTAAAGGCATGTCTTTGCAGAAGACTTTTGGTCAGTTAGAAACGGTAAGATTTGTTCCAGTTTCTGGGTCAGCCATAGTTTTACCAGTCACTTCCACAAAAACAAAATGAAGCATGGTTTAAACCAAAAAAGACATTAATTACTTTATGTTATTTTGTTACTAAGCAGTTGTCCTCTCCTAAAGCCATGTTCTTTTTACACACTTTCACTTAGACAATCAACTGCACTTCATTTATTTTTCTGATCTGGTCTGCAGCTGTAAAACTATGACAGTTGGCTGCTTGTATTTTAAAAAGGGACAAAAGAAAAGGAACTAGATAAAAATAATTTTAAACATCAAGAGTCAATAAATTCTTAGGAGAATATAATTGTGTCTAGAATACTGCAAGAAGTGTGTAAAACCTTGGTTTTATATCAATTCAGTTGCATTATTAACTATATTTTTATATAGTGCTTGTATGAGTTGTGTTATTTTCTGTTTTAGACTGGAGCAGAACTGCTACAAATGGTTTAAAGAAGCAGACTGTAAATCAAGGAGTATCCAGTTCTTCCAATTCCTTACAATCAAACAGTAACTCCACTAACTCTACAACACTGCTAATGAATAATGATTATTCAGTCCATGCAAATGGAAATGGTAAGTATAATACAAAATACCATTTCTTCAGAGGTAAAACTCTCCATCCTTCCTGTTCTAACGTAGTACTGTCCTCTGCACTGCTGCCCTCTGCTCTGTTCCTGAGAACTTGAAATGCAGGTGTAAGTAGCACAGCACTCAATTTCAGTTGCAATTTGCTGTGATTTATTTGTCTGTTGAGAAAGCTAGATATGAATCACCATTGAATGTACTTACTAAAAACTGTTCTTTTTTCATTCAACATAATCTAATTCTTCACACTCTTGCAGGGCACATGTCATGCTGCTGATTTGAGCTCTCAGTAAAGACAGTCAATTTTTCAAGCAAAAATAACTTAAAAATCTGTAATGTAAAAAACCCTAAGTCAAGCAAAACTCAGAAGACATTACTCCTGTGTGCCTGAGGTATTTTTTCCAACTGATTAAGAGTTGAGGCTAAGACGTCATGTCATCAACTAGAATGCTTATTATGTAGTTGTTGAACATGCTTGGAGAGGCTGTGTTGTCCTCATTTCGTGGCCTATGCTGTCAGAAGACAGCACATGATCAACAGGATTATATCAGCAGATAGCCTCTCAGATGTACAGTGTAAAAGCTATGGAATTCATATGTGGGTTAGAGGTTACTGTTCCTTTGAGTGTACTAACTGCATATTGCAGAGAAATCACAACACTTCAGGAGATGGCATTTGGACATGCCCGGAACAGCTTTCCAAATTGAGTTTTTGTGGGTTTTTTACATTCCTTTGTATAATCTCCCTGTTGGACATCACATATTGTAATAATTAACATACTTTTTATCTAACATATCAGTTGAGAACCAGAATCCAGTTACACTCTCTATCATTAGATACAAAGTAGGGCAATGTTTTTAGGTAGTTGATAGAAATTTTTAGGCGCAAAAGCCTGCATGTCTTGTAGGGTTCTTTTTTCCCTGTTACATTAATTGCTCTGATGACAGAAGCCGTCTCTCCCTGCAACATCTAACATGCTTTTACATAGCTACAAAAGCATTTTGACTGCTTTTCTCAACAGAAAGAAAGATAGCAGAAATGTTCTATTGAACTTGTTTGTTGTAGCAACCGAGTGAATGAGCCTGTTGTGGCTTTCTGGAAAAAGTTTTGTTATTTGGGGTATTTTAGAATGAGATGCTAAATTGATAATCTTAACCATTGTGTGATGCCAATTCTGTTGGATGTGCTCCAGTTCTGGCCTACTACATTCACCTAATGAGACCTTTCCAGTCTGTCTATGTCCGGTGCCAAAAGCTTCTCAGACAAAAGCAGCTGAAAGAACTTCAATAAAACCTTGTTCCTGTGTACTTACGAACAGGGGTATCTTGGGTGGCCACCTTATTTCCTATTTTATTGTCTATTTTGAATGTTGTGAACCTTGTACCAAATCCTCCATTCATATCAAGAGAGTTGTATGATACCTTGCCTGCATAATTTGACTAAATAATTCTTCTGGGTTCTTAGAACTTTCATAAGAAGAGGCTAAACCTATGCTTAGATAGTTCCCAGCAAAGCTCTTGGAGGCAGTTCCTTACACCTAATCTTCCAAACATGGGGCAGTTGTGTCTCAGAAGAGCTGGGCTAATGCCTCCAAAGGACTGCTTTTCGATAGGAACGTGAGACCTTCTAATTTGCTGCCCCTCATTGGTCTCCTCTCGAAGGTGGAACTTGAAAATAACATTGCAACACTTCATTTTAAAAAGTGAACTCCAAAACATAAAATACTCTAGAAATGAAGATCTATGACATAAATATACTGAGCTGTAAACACTTTATGGTTTTAGCCTCACTGCTTCTACTGAAATGCTATTCCAGATTCAGGACTGGAATATGATTAACATCTCTCAAATATCAGGATTTTACACAGGAAAAGAAATGTATACAAAATATTTATCAAAAATACACGTTTTAAAATTGTTGCAGGGATAAAATGAGAGTGTGTGAACTCCCTACAGTGACTAAAAAAGCATGAGAGGCTTGATTCTGAACCATTCTGATAGGGGATGCACTTTTTTGTTTCAACAGGCCATCTTTCCAGTGAGAAGAATGGTGTTTGTTTCAGTGTACAGAATGGTGATGTGTGTCTCCATGACTTTTCAGGCAAACAACTTGTATTTCAAGACAAGGATGATACTGGCAGCCAAGAAAACCAAATCTCGCTCAGGAGGACTTCAAAGAGAGGAAGCCTAAATTCTGTGGAGAAGATGTGATTTCCTTTTAAACAGCACACTGTTTTACAGTGTGAAGTAGAGTTTGACTTTAGCAGTTTTACATAATGTGAGCAGACCAAGAACTGGTTTTATTTAATATACGGTACTGGAACTTCAAGGCAGCCATGCAATGGATTGACAAGGACAATTTAAAAAAAAAAAAAGAAAAGGAACCTAGTATTTTGACAAGGTCTTGGATGTCAGATTACAGCTGGCACACTTCCATTTTGTTTCGTCATCAGAATGGGGTTTTTTGAGGGTTTTTTTTACATTTAAACAAAATTTTTATTTAGACTTTTTTCATTACAATTAAGTTTATCTGGATATAATGCTTAGTAGTATTGTATAAATGTAGAAAGTTACAACTTGTGCATACAAACGATGTTAACTTTAAAAATGTTAGCTACACTGTCTTCATCTTTTTATATGTTTCAGCAGCAAACTCTGCAGTGATGTACATAAGCAGAAAATATCAACCTTTAAGCATCTCAATGATACTTTTATATTTATTTCTTGTAATATAAATTTAAATATACCTATGTATAGAAAATAGTGAGTATTTTGTTTGTAACTTCTATTGTAAGTTTGCATTTTTCTTTGATTAAGTAACTTTAACATAGAATGATACAAAAGTTAATTTGTCCAGTAAGTGGATCACTTACAGTGGTTTGAATATATTCACTAGATGCAGAACTGTAAATAACAAACACAATCGGTCTTGAACCTTTAGCTGCCTTGTGGTACACCATAGAGGGATAGAAATTGGATATAATTCAAGTAGAGTGCCATGAATGGAGTATTAAATAAAGTAGTCAGTAGGTTATTAAGTACAACTAGGTTATGTTGGTGGCTTGAGTGGACTCATCATTTTTTGCCATTGATTTCACCAGGGTCAGTATTTATCTTGAGTGGTGAGACACTGCCATTTCTCATTTGAAATGAACGTAGAGAAGTTTGGAGGGAGCGGGGGAGGCAAGTTGAAGAAAAAATAGAAATAATAAATGATGGCTGCTATATTTAGTAGCTGAGAAATTGTTTGTTTCATTGCATGGCTGGTTTTTAAGGGGCAGCTCTTGAGCTGTTCCAATGAGTTATTTCTGCTTGTGCTTTGGCTCTTGGTTGGCAAACCAAATACTGAGGCACTAGCTCAGTAATTGCTGAAGCAAAATTTCATTCCTCTTGTGATAATTACCTGAAAAGATGGATTTTGGCTCTTTATGTACAACAGCTGAACAGCTGTTCCTCCTGAACAGAAATTCTCCTAAGCCCTGTTTTTACCTCTTCTTCCATACACACGTGCAGCTGTGGCCACTGCTTTTCCAATTTGCATTCTTGGGCAAAAGTTGGATGCTCCCAAAGCTAACTAGGCCAAACTGGTGCCAGACTGCAGAGTACCAGGCCCTGTAAAGAGGGCTGCATGAAGCAGATGCATGCTGAAGGGGAGCAAGGGCTTCACTTTCCCAGTGGGGAGGGCTCAGTGGGGCACCCTGAAAACACTCTTCTCAACAAAAAGCATGAGTTACATGCCTCCTGTCTTGGGGCTCTGGTGGAGTTAGCAATTGAACCTCTTCAGTACTCAAAGCCCATTGTGGTTCTGTGGGTTCTTTCAGTCACTTACATCCAAGATTACTCTGACTGTGCTTTTATAGTGAGAATTTAAAGTATTCATTGTGTTTATCCACAGGGTTTTAGCTGCATGTTGGTAAAAGCCCATCATGGAATGCTAGTATCTGGAATACATTTCTGTGAATGCTTTAACTATTTGGCTAATTGCCTTTGCAGTGTTTCTTGTAAATTTATTTAATGTTCTTATATTTATATTTTCAACTGTAAAAAAGTAATAAATTTGCAGCAAGTACAACACAAAATATGTAAACTTTGTCTTTTAGATAAATGTGTCATTAATACTGGGCTGCGTTACAATTCTTCAGATTACAGAATCAACAGTATGTAACCTCTTGGAGAAAAAGCTGACCCAGCTTTTGCATTTATTGTCTGCTACATATTTTACCTTGCATGGTTCTAACAGATCAGGATTTTAGCAGAGAAAACCTTGATGTAAGTTAGTCCAGTCAATGCCTGCCCTCAAGTCTGCTGAAGCCCTCCTGCAGGAATGCTGTAAGCAAAAGCACATAGCTGAGTTTGGCTTCAGTAATTAAATTCCCTATGAATACACATATTCCACTGACCTGCTTGGAGTTGTCTTTTTGTTTTTATTTTTTGCACACTAAAATACGTTAGGATTCTTGAAATAATTTTTATTTTATATATTCTTAGGGGACAGGAGTCCTTTCTGACTTTGCCACTTAATAGTATGCACATATTGTAGTAAAAGTTTGCACTTAGACCAGCATAATATTTTTGCTCATCCTCACACTAGCTGAAAATTTGTTTTTACAAGTAAAACAGTAAAATTTACTATTGGGTAAATTGGGTAAAACAGTAAAATTGGTTCCAGTATCCTTTTGGTACTTGGTCTCTTGGACTTTGTTTAGCCAGGATGCCCAGAGCTTGGGAAAAGCTGCAACATCTGCCCAGAGCATAAAGTAAGATTCTGTGCATTAGTCTGTGGCTGCAAAGCTAACTTTTGGGGGATCGATAAGGAGGTTTTAAGCTTAGTCAAAGATACACAGCAACCTGCCGTGCACAGCTGGCACCACCCTGCTCAGCAAACCTGGTCCCTAAGTGCAGTGTCTCTAAAAATGAGTGTCCTGAAGGGGGAGGCTGCTGCGGAGTTCAGGGCAGCAGTGAGCTGGTCCATGTTGTGGCACAACTAAGATTTCAGCGCACGGCTCTGGCAGAGGGAGATGATGAAACTCCGAGCTCTGTCCTCTCTACTGCTGCACAGGACCTACAGAGGCCTCGTCCGACCGCCACCGAAGGAACGAACAGGTCTGCGAAGGCTGCTTTCTCAACCATCACTGTCAGCTACAGTCAATGGAGGAAGAACAGCAAGGAAAAGTTAAAATAGTAACACTGTTAATGCTACAATTNCTGCCGCCCCGAGAGCGGCTGGGCCGGGCAGCCGGGCCGGCCTCGGGGCCATGAGGAGCCGCAGCAACTCGGGGGTGCGCCTGGACGGCTACGCCCGCCTGGTCCAGCGGACCATCCTCTGCCACCAGGTGAGGGGCAGCCGCCGCCCCGGGATGGCTGCTCGGGGTGGGGGCGCCGGGCGCGGTGGGGCCGTGCCGGGGCCGTGGGGCGGCTGGCGGGGCCGGGGGCTGCAGGAGGGACACGAACATCCCTCCTCCGGCTGGCGCACGGCCTCCTGTCCGCCTGTCCCGCCCCCGGCTGCGGGGCGGCGCGGGGGAGGCTGAGCGGCGCG
>VXBB01014366.1:481550-497302 GCA_013399915.1 Illadopsis cleaveri
ACAACGGGAAAGAATTCTTTCCGAATTTTGTGTGACTACCACACCTTCAGCTGCTCTGCAACATCTGCTCCGTGCTTTTGTTCGATCAGATCTCAAAACAGCCGGGTTTTTTAAGACTGGGGGGAAAAAAAGCTTCCAGCAAGTATTCTAGCATTCTCAGCTTTATTTTACGAACTTACGAAGAGGTTGTAAAAAATCGATACTATTTTTTTTTCAAATGCNCCTCCTGTCCGCCTGTCCCGCCCCCGGCTGCGGAGCGGCGCGGGGAATGCTGAGCGGCGCGGGTCCTGGGTTTGCTTGTGTAAGTGCACCTTGGAAATCGTGTGGAAAACACAGCGAGTCTGAGCTTGTAGATAACAATAGTATTGTGTATACAGTGTCTTCATGGCCATGTGATACACATCCACGCGTTGTCCGCACACTATATATATACACTATATACTATGTGTATATCTATACACACATACGTGGTAACAGCAGCATTCCGCCGCGATGACATAAGAGCTCAGAGCAGGACTTTGTGCCCTGCCTGTCAGCGCGGTGCGGATCCCTCTGTGCGGCGGGGCACGTCCCAGAGCTTCCAGTCTGTTCTCCCACTGTCCGCACTGCTGAGGCTCTGGAGCGTCAGGCGGGGCTGCCTGTACGGGCGAGCAGCGAAAGACCGAAAATAGCAGGGTTTGTTGTTTTTTCGACAGCACAGTGCTCTCTACTTAGTGTGGTTGCTTCACCCAGGTGAGCACTGAGGACTCGGAAGGTGTTCAGCCGTGTCATGCTTTGGTTAAAACAATCCAGTATATAAAGATGAGCGGCAGGGGTTTTTTGCAGATTGGTTACCAAATATGCTTTGTTGATGAGAGTTGTGAGAAACTGGTAAGCAATGAAAGAGAGGCTGGGACCCAAATGCACTTTGTCAGTAAGATTTTTGTCACTAGCCATTGTTTTGAGCACAGGGTCCAAACACTTGTGAATTGGTGTTTGTGTACTAATTATTGTAGACTCAGTAGAAACAAATGCAAGAACTGGTATATGTGGTGTGAGAAGATAATTTTAGGCTCTTGCTGTGCTGGGGTGCAGGAGAAGCTTTTAGTTATGTTCCTATCTCTGCCTTTTGTCAGCAAGATGACCTTGGGCAAGTCACTTTGGCTTCCAGTGCCTGCCTTGATTTCCTTGTTTATAAGATGAGGATGCTGATAACAACTTCCATTAGGGGAGACGTGGAACCTCTGAGATTCAGAGCTCAAACATGCCCCATGAAAGCCTTGGTGAAACGAATATTTAACAATAGTAAAAAGGGTAAGTAAATGGTAATACAGGGATTCATACTGGTGACACAGAATTTTGTAATTGGTATTTAAAACAATGACTGTGTATTGCCTTTTCCGCTAAGGGCTCAATGTCTGGGAGAGTTCAGGGGTGGGGAAAGGAGGTAAGTAAGTTTTCTTCTTTGTGTGAAAAGTAAGTCACAGGCTAGCAAGACAGGGATCAGTGATATCTCAAGAGGACCCAGAGAAATGCTCAAGGCATGTTTCTAGATTTTTTTTTTTCTATATTTATAGTCTTTCTGTTTTTTTCACTGCAATAGATTGAAAATGTGTTCAGCCAGGTGAAGAGTGCTTACTTGGACAAGTTAGGAAGGTTGTCTTTTGGCCACATGCAGCTGTGTCTTTCTTGGGAGCAGAAAGTGGCTGGATGGGCTTGGATGCTGCTGCTCCACTGCTGCTGATGCCTTCTTAATGCCTCTCAGGAAGGAGCCGGGGAGGTGAGTTCTAGCCATGGGTTTGCCCAGAAGCAGCCTGGCAGAAGAACCACAAGGGTGTTTAAAATGCTTCTGAGGTGCCTCTGCTCAGCAGGGGGGTGGTGAGTGACTGTGACCCTGCACCTCACATGCACAGCTGCGGGAATGCAGCCTTGGCACAGCAGCTGCTCTGCTCTGACAGAGGACAGTGACACCCTCACCTCTGTGAGGTGCAGCTAGGGCAGCACTGAATGTGTGCAGAACATTGGGCTTTGATCAGGGGTTTAACACACCAGGAGCTGGGTTTCTCAGTAGCAGCAGTTGAGCTTGTGCTCATTCCAATCACTTTAAATCAATGTGATTTTTGGAGGCAATTTTTAATGCATGGTATCTGTGCTAGCAGGCAGATGTGTTCAAAGGGCAGGTTCAACTGCACCAGGGCTGACAGTTTTCTTTGTGTGGCACCTTGCAGGATCAGGTCAGTAGCAAATCTTTTCCTGTTTTGCAGATGTTGCATTGTCCTTGTCAGTCCCTGTAGCATGCACAGTGTTGTAAACACTGTAACATCCTGTTGTAAAAGGAGGATAAGACCACACTACTGGCTCCTGTCTGTGGGGGCCCTGCCGTCTGTTGCAGGCACCCCAGGGACAGGGGTCAGAGGGATGCTTTGGTGCTGAAGCAGGGCAGACATTGAAAAGCACCACCAGAAGGATGTTCTCAGCTGCTTAATACACTGGTTAAATTGAATGACATAAGAAAATAAAATGTGAATTTTAAGATTAGGAGATAGTAAAACTTAACATCTATGTACATTTTAAGTGTTGCTATGGTACTATAAGTGAAAAGCATGTGGACCTGATGAGGAAAGCTCATTCCTTTATGGGTAAACCCAACTGTATTATGGAATCACATTGGACGGGACTCACGAGGATCATCAAGTCCCAACTCCTGGCCCTGCACGGGACTGTCCCCAAGACTCACTCACATCATGTTACATCTGGTTCCACAGGCAAATCTAGCTTTGCTACAGCTCACCTCAGTTTTCACTTGACAGATCAATGAGACAACCTGTTTAATTTGCACATTTCAGCAAGATACTAAATTACTTACTTTGCTGCTCTTGTTAGAGCCCTGCTGGTTTTGTGCCTATCCTGCCGAAGTTCTTATTGCCACCTGCTGCCCTGTAGGAACCGGTGTGTTTTGTAGTTTGGGTTCTTAGGGGACCTTTTTGTCTCCAGATTGACAGATAGGTTTAAGAATAGGTTTGGGCAGGATGCAACAGTTCAAAGTCTGACTCCACCCATCAGCTTTCTGTTGCAGTGCTCTCAGCTGGCAGCCCATGGTGCTGATAAAATTCTTTGCTCCGTGGATCTTACGTGCAGTGTGATTTGCAGGATGAGACCTGCTAGTCTAATTAGCCATCACTGCATAGATGGAATGCTTTAGCTAAGCTAAAATCCCTTTGACATCGGTGGGATTAAGTGTACTCAGTGTTTCTGTGGGTTCTTTAGCACCTTGTAAATGTTGTAGTTTTCATATGGTGTCAGCAGGTAAGAGAAGAAAGTAATTGTAGTTTTTAAGAGAAAACACTTCTAAAAAAGCCGAAACAAACCCACTTAAAATATTAATTAGTGTATTACATTGTTCTGCTAACATTCTGAATGTGCATGAGGAAAGACATTAATGTGTTGCCAGTCCAGGAGAGCCAGCCCCAGTGTGCCCCAGAGCTGGGACCAACTTGTAGAGGAATGAAAGGTGGTGAAATGGGATAGCTGCCTGTGGATGTGTTTAATAAAACATCTTGAGGTGGGCAAGTCCCTCCCTGGGAACTGAATAGGCTTTTAAAGTCTTGGATGGGCCATTTCTGTGGGATTTCCATTTTGGTACACAAACATTTTTATTTTTCAACTGGCAGCTAGCCCAGCATGGAGAGTAGGGAAAAATAAGCCAAAATAATCATTTTTCAGACTGCAGAGTGATCTCTATCAAGCCAGGGCTGCAGGTGAGTAGACATTTGTTGTCCTGCATTGGAGGGAGGGAGATAAAGTGTCCTGTACAAATGTTGGGAGCATGCAATCTGCCTTTTGAGACTCTGGGTTTTGTCATGTGGGCACAGTGTTGAACTGGGACTTCTGTTACTCCTTGTTTGACTTTTCAAGATCAAAAAGAAGTTTTTTAAGCTGTTTGCATTCATATGTGCTACTTTCCCCATCAAACAGGTGAGTAGGGGTCCTTCAGCTGTTGCTTGGTTTGTGAAGACCTTGCTGAGGCAGGGCTGTTGCAGCAGAACTTCATTTCTGCTCTGAGTGAGCTACTAAGCACTGCTGTATTAAACCATAACAATAGGGCTGACTGTGCTGGGTCATGTCTGTCAGGCTGTCACCCCTGTGCTGCACAGTGGTCACATGCAGAGACCAGGAAATTGTAACTAAAGCCCCTCCCCCTCAAAACAACTTTTTTTAAAAAAAATGAGTTGAATGAACCAGTGTGTGGGAGAAATGAAAATTTGGTGGATGTATGCTTTTAAACTTTCATAAAAGTAGTCTTTATTGTTGTAGTCTTTACCCCTTGTCACACCAGCCCCACCAACTGGTCTTCATTTCTGTAAAGGCTTGATTTGATTGAAAGTTCTGTTGGCCTTTTGCCTTTTTGTCTCATTTTTTTGTTAGTCAAGAATGTACAGCCAAGAAAGATGGTCTAAAAAAATTAAGGATAGCAAACTGATGGGAATTAATCATGCAGTGAAAAATTATTGGAGTATTTGGGATGCAGGACACTATTCAGTGCTCTGCTTTTTAGACAGTGCTGCTTTTTAACACCTTCAGAATTTTTTTTCCTGTACATTTTCCAAAGGAGGATATGAAAAAGGTATTACATTCATTAAGCTATAATAAACCCAGTGGGCAGATATATAGAAATACTTTTTTAATCTCCTAGAAGATCACGTGTGGTTTTTTACTTTCTCAAGATTATGCCACAGACCAGTCACATAGAGGAGCATATAACTACACTCAATTTCTAGTGTTAACTCAGTACCTTCTTTTCCTCATAAATATGTGAAATTTAAATTTCCATTTCCTCGATGTATTCTGAATTTCACTCAGTGACTTAGCTACTAATCCTGTGTGGGTGAAGATGTCCAGTTGGATGCTGTAACCTTTACAACCTGAAGTGTTCAAATAAATTTTGCATTTCACTCGTATGAGTTTGGGAAAGAAGGATGGGATCTCACTTCTGTTGTGAAATCACAAGCAGCCACAGTGTGCACTTATCATGAAATCATCTTTAGTTTGTTACCCTTAAGTACAGGAAGAAGTGATACTTCTTAGCAGGTGATAATGTTTGTTCTTTATTCCTTCTGCCCTGGGTAGAACCCGGTGACGGGGCTGCTGTCGGCCGGGGCGGACCATAAGGATGCCTGGGTCCGGGACAACATCTACAGCATCCTGGCCGTGTGGGGGCTGGGGATGGCGTACCGCAAGAACGCAGACCGCGACGAGGACAAAGCCAAAGCCTACGAGCTCGAGCAGGTGCGTCAAGGCTCGGCACAAACCAGTTCCACTGTCTGGGGTTTCTTACTCTAGTGTTTCTGGAGAGTGCGTTCACACTGCTGCTGTGTCTGGGATCTGGCAGGGTTTTCCCAGCTTGGAGGACGTGTCTTGTTCCAAAGACAGCAACATCCATGCAGTGTGTGGTGTGCAGTATCCCTGGCAACCTTCTGGCAAGGAGGATTTGAAGAACTGGGTGACAGAGAGGCTAACATCTGAATCTAACTACAAACAAAACAAAAATACGTAGAAGTCAAACTTCCATCAGTTGACTGATGGTTGAAAATTAGGCTTCTGAGAGATTTTGTGCCCCAATTTGCAAGCCTCTCTCAGATTAAACCTTGAGGTCCCTCATGAGGTGTGTTATGGAGCAGAAAATCAGGCCTAGGCTGCTTGGATCTTGCAGCAATTTATCTGCTAGATCATTCTTCCCCATAAAGAGAAGTAAGCTATTTAAAGTAGAAGTCTTTGGAATGTACATGGAGGTTGTACATGGTATGTAGATGTGTTTGATCATAGCAGAGAAGGTAACAATCTCCAGACTGATAAGATCTGTGCTGGAGAATTGGGTCATAACTCACACAGTTAAATATTAAAATCTGCAGCTGGGAACGTGAGTATCAGAAATAAGAGTGTAGACAGAGGTGGGTTAAATGGGAAGTGAGGGACTGTTGACGTCCTGCTGTTGTTTTGGAATCACTGGGTAATTTTTGTGCTGGTATGTCCTGCTCAAACCAGGGAGGTCCGTGGTGACACAATAACCTTGACTCAGTTTGGGTAGTCATATTTTGAGGCTGTATTTTTGGGGTGAAAAGGTGGAGTTGACCATTTAATGCACAATCTTGCACTTCTCTACATTCACACTTACAGCCCGTTCTTTACTAGTCACTTGATTTTTGTTGTACTGTATAAAGAGTGGAAGAAGCTCTACAGGTTTTGCAGTCATGTCAATATCTTGAAGTCACCTACCAATGTTCCCTAGATCTGCCACTCAAAAAATTATTATTAACATTAATATTCTTACAAGACATTCTTCTTACTTCCTTTAGCTGGATAGAAGGACCACAGAGAGTTGTTCCACTGTTTAGAGAGGACCTTTGGGGGAAGACTTCTCCTAGATAGGGGTGAAGGAATAAAATCTGATCAGTGTATTTTAAAAAAAAAAAAGCATGCAAAACATTTTGGGCAAATACACAGTCTTTTTTACCTTTGGCAGGACATTAGTAGAGGGTGGGAAATTTGCCACTTTTGAATGTTGTTTGTTAGAGCTGATGAGGCTGAAAGTGTCACTGTGGTGTGTTTTACTTCTGCAGAATGTTGTGAAGCTGATGCGGGGACTCTTGCAGTGCATGATGAGACAGGTAATGCCATAGGATTGAGTTGAATTAGTAGATGTTGTATTTGCAAAGCATTTCATTGAAGTGTGTAGTTCTTGTGTCGTCTGTGGAGTGACTTACTTTGTGTGTGTGCAGATGATGGTGTGGGGAGTCGTCTTAACTCTTGAGCAGAACAATGACCTTGCTTCCACTTCTTGTCCAAGTAACATTTTGAGATTGTGCTTGTAGCAAATCAGTTTTGCTTTTACAAACTGTTTTTCCCCAGGATGCGTGCCTATAGTCTAGATCTGAACTCAGCAAGGTAATTTAATTGTATTCTTTCCTGTAGAGATGTGGATTTAACTGAAGTCTAAAGTCAGGGTTGTGTTTAAGCCCTCAGATCAATCAAAACTGAGTGAGGTAACAGGATTAAGACCTCAAGATTCTCCTTACCTAAGAAAAGTTGTTAATTTTGAAATCGCTTGGAGAATTTCTTCCAAAATGCCTCGGATTTGAGATTTGTGATGTTTTTTAGGTAGATAAGGTGGAGAAGTTCAAACGCACTCAGAGTACCAAAGACTGCCTCCATGCCAAGTACAACTCTGCAACTTGTGCCACGGTGGTTGGGGACGACCAGTGGGGGCATCTACAGGTGGATGCAACTTCCCTCTACCTGCTCTTCTTGGCACAGATGACTGCATCAGGTAAGCAGAAGATATTTTTTGCCTTTTGTTGCAGCCTTTTCTATTCCAGGTTTTATTTAAAAAGAAAAAATAAGTATTAACCAGCTTCAAAGATCTTTACGTAATTATTAGTCAGAAGCAAGTCATGTTTCTCTGGAAAAGAGATATGCCTTACTTGGAATTTCATGTTTATAGTAACTGGCAGTGTCTATGCCCTTAATCAAGGCATCAAATGCATGAGATATTTAGAGTCATGTCAGGGAAGTCTCATGTTTAAAGACCTCATAAGGGATAACCATGTTTCTTCAAAGAGTGGCAACATCAGGTCAGGTGCACTTGTGCCATCAGTGTTTCTTCTCTCACTGGTGCTGTTTTGTCTTGTGTTCTTCCTAATTGTACTCCTCCTGTGAGGATAAGGATTTGTTTCCTTACACGTTTTTCTGTCCTTGAAGTCCCTTGCAATTGATCCCTGCAGAGCAGGCACTTGGACATCTTAAAGGTTCCTAGGTGGAGCACCAAGCAGGCAGAGGGCTGGGGAACTGCAGGAATTGGTATGCACTGCTCTGGAGAGCCAGAGCTGGCTCAGGTGCCTCTGCTTTATACCCATGGTATGACTGTCACCCTCGCAGAGGTGATTTTTGGTTGGTCTTTGAAACAGCCTGTATTGGTGGGGTTCGAAGTATTTTGTCAGTAGCAAGTATTGAGGCTTCCTGCCTGACCTTTGGAAATCAGTTTTTCCTTTGATTTCAGTGGGCAGGGCTTGGTAGCAAATAAACAAAAGCATGAAACTCACTGAAGAGTAGATATTGCAGTTCTGATACAATATAATTATTCTCTTTCCTTCTTTTGATCAGGGCTACGTATTATCTTTACCCTTGATGAAGTTACCTTTATCCAGAATCTTGTTTTTTACATAGAAGCTGCCTACAAAGTTGCTGTAAGTAGTTACTTATATGTAAATCATCTGAACACTGCCCAGCTGTGGGTGGAAAATTATTTTGTTGTTATTTTGTTATTATTTTATGTTGTTAGCAAACCAGGTTGAAGGGACATGGGGAGAAACATGCACAGGAGGAGGGATAAAGGGCTTTGTGTGTTCTGTGAAGGCAGTGACTCATGACTGTATACATGATTCTGCTGGGGTGTGTGTTATGTGCTACTTTTTGAACATGAGAAGGGTCTCTTTTGAGACTTGGAGCCCCCCCTGCCAGCCCCCTTTTTTTTTTTTTTTTAAGGCAAATAATTAATTTCATGTAGGGGTGGGGATTTGTTGTGGCAGAACAGGGGGCAGAACACTGTTTTTGTATATAATCATGCCATTTTTTTCTCGATGATGTTGTTGCAGGATTATGGAATTTGGGAACGTGGTGACAAGACAAACCAAGGAATCCCTGAACTGAACGCGAGCTCCGTAGGGATGGCCAAAGTGAGAATGTCTTCCTGACACCTCCTCCATGGCTGCTGTGTTATGCTTGAGGGCTCTGACAAACCTGATGGCTTCCTTTGTGTGGTCTTCTTGGCCACTGCAATAGTTAGCTGATTGTATAAGAATTTTTGTTTAGGTGTGAATATTTTTTAGTGTAAAATCTTGAGATAATGGCTCTCATTGAAGGACCTCAGGACAGTTGTTCCAGGGATTGCAAGAAGGATACCAGATTAATTGAACCATGAATCTGACAGATTCAGTGAGATGCAGTCTTAAAAAGTGGCCTCTGGTTTTCTTTCCCTCCTCCTAATTCTTCAACGTCAGTGTCATGTGTGATGTTGTCATGGTAAGAGTAAGTCAGATGTAAATTCTAAAAACCAGCAGAACATCAGTTTAAGAAATTTTCTACAAGTAGTTGAGAGAGAAAAATAAATGAAAATATTCTTAAAAGAAAGTGGATATTTCTGATTCCCTCATAGCACAAGGTCACAGAGATACTAAATAAAGCTCAGAAGGCCGTAAATGTGCAATTGACAACTACCTCAGTACATGGTGTCTGAGGGACAGACAGAGGACAAATATCATTAAGGTCAAAGGTGTATTTGCCTTTCATCAGGATTGTTATATCTTGTGTGCATGGCAAGAGGAAGAGACTGCTGGTCTTGGTCCCACACTGATATAAGAGGCTATTTTGGAATATAGGACAGGACAAGCATTTTTTACTAAGTACGTCAATATTTAAATGATGTCTCAGTGGAAACCCAGCTCCCAATTTTTTTTGTATTGCCTTTAAATTGTAGGAAGGATCACCAGTACATCAATCCTTTATCCTACTAGTTGAAAACCAGAAATAGTTACTTTTTCTAAAATATTGCCAAACTTCCCTTTAAAGATGAAAAAAATATCAGTGGGGCAAATTGCTGTCTTGTGTAATTTCTTTCAGAGGTTGAGCACAGGTGCTAGGGTGTATACTTGGTTTAAAAGGTGTTTATTGATTTTGTGTTGTGATTTGGTTTTCTTTGAAGGCTGCTTTGGAAGCAATTGATGAACTAGATCTTTTTGGAGCTCATGGAGGACACAAATCAGTGATTCATGTTCTTCCTGATGAAGTGGAACACTGTCAGGTAAAAATTAGTCTGCCCTTTGCTTTACTAGGGGAAAACCTAACACCCTCTCCCCTTTGTTTTTAAATGAAATGTTGATTAACTAAGCCAAGAATGTAATGTAATAAGCATGGCTTCAGGCTATGCTGCTCACTCTGTTTCTGGTCGACCATGTGAAACTGAATAGTGTGAAGCATTCTCATTCTAACTCAGTTAAAAATAACTGCACAAACTTCTCTGTCAGTTTGCAAATAGTGCAGTCTCATTTGCACTTGACATAGTTTTTTGAAGTAGGGAAATTGTTTTACATCCCTCTCTCCTGTTCTTGTTTTGCTCAGTCTATTCTGTACTCCATGTTGCCAAGGGCATCCACATCAAAGGAGATAGATGCTGGCCTTCTGTCTATTATTTCTTACCCAGCTTTTGCAGTGGAGGATGTAAACCTTGTTCATGTAACCAAGAGTGAAATCATATCCAAATTGCAGGTAAGGATTTACTTTACTTTTGTTTTCCAAAGAGAGAAGCAGAACCTCTTTCTAAACCAAAAATCCTAATTAAACAAGGTTTGCCAGACTTGGTTCATCTGTGCATGAAGAGAGGGAGGAAGATCCCTAAGTACCCATAAAACTCAGCAGGTGCCTTTGTGCTGATACTAGTCTGTGAGGAAGAAGTGTATGGGAAATTTCCTGCAATGTTTTTGTTTTTACAGGGCCGCTATGGCTGCTGTCGCTTTCTCCGAGATGGTTACAAGACACCCAGAGAGGTACTTCTGATGGATATTTATGATGTGTATTTTCAGTAAGCACATGGGAAAAATTTTATCTCTTCTTTATAGACATATTTTGTTTTATTTACATGAAGGAGTGAAGTTCTCCATCACTGCTAAGACATGTTAATGGATTTGGGGGTAATCCAGGTATCCACACTGGAAAGGGAGGCTAAGGGTTTAAAAACCAATTATTAAGGACAGGACTTAATTCATAATTCTGTAAGAACTTAACCCTTAGATATTCTTACGGCATCTAAGATGAAGTGGTATCTCTGAAACATCCCAAAATATCGCTGAATTTAGGCAGAGCCAAAATCTTTTGGGTGAAACTTAGATCCTGAGACTAGGAAGGATCGATTTGTCTAGAGAAGCATTAAATGAGTTTGAGAGTCAATGTGATGAAGAGACTGCATGGAAACTATTTCTGGTGGGTTTACTGGTTTCCATGGTTTAATTTGTGTTAAATAGGCTACCATTATGATGGAAATATAAGTGAGTAATTTAGCACTGTGACTAAATGAGTATGATTGAATTTTTTAGGATCCAAGCAGGTTGCACTATGATCCTGCTGAGCTCAAGCTCTTTGAGAATATTGAATGTGAGTGGCCAGTATTCTGGACATACTTCCTAATTGATGGAATATTCAATGAGGACAAAATCCAGGTGAGGAAAGAAGAACTTGCTTTCAAATTGCAAAACCTTTTACCAGCAGTATTTTGTAACTTTGTTCCGTGTTTGTTTTGGGTGTTATTTGGATACCCCATTAGCAGAGTGGAATAGTCTTCAACCAATTTCACATTTCTGGCCAGTTCATGACATGGTAGAGGCAGCAGGGTTGTGCACACTGGGACCTGGCTGCCCTCTCCCTACCAGGCTGAGTGGCTCTGTTATCTGGCATGGTAAAACTGGTCTGAACAGAGTTTATTTGCCTGGTTTTGTCTTTTCACCAACCTTGATGCCCTTTTTACAATTCAGGGTAAGACAAGCTTCTTTTTCCCAGCCTCTCTGGCTTGGCTGGTGAGAACAAGATTCCTAGTACTTTCAGTGTTTTTGTACATTCAGAGAGACTTGGGATTGGCCTATGTGGGGCAATTTCGTTTTCAGTGATTCCCTAAGTCACTTCATGCCATTACTGTGCCAGACATCCAGTGATCAGTGGAACTAAATTGATTGTAGCCCTCCAAAGGTTATGGTAGGACCTGGGGAGTGTTGGTGAGAGCAGCAAGTAGCCAGAACTAAATGCATTCATACCAGAAGTTCTGCAGATTGGGAGCTTGAAAGAAATTAAAAGTATTTGTGATTTGAAATTGCCTAGTAGGCAGAGGGATAGGAGATTGCTAAACTCCATAAAAAATTGAAATGTCATCAAAAACAATTCAGAGAATTTCAGACCAAGGAGCCCTCTTTCTGTATCAAATGTTGCAAACCAAGTGAAAATTCCTCCTGACACTAGACACATGAAATATTTTCCTGAACACAGTAAAAGTAGTCTGGTGAAGAGAGAAATGGCATTATTTTGTGAGGGGGAAAATCAAAAGTTTACTGAAACTTCAGTCCTGCCAATAAAATACCACTTCCTGAAGCAGTCTCTAGACCTTAGTTGGATTATCTGGGGCAGTATGTACCTGATTGTTGTTTTTTGATGTGCAGATGGACTGTTCTAGGGCATGGTCAGGGCAATTGCTCTCAGTTTCCACTGTTTAAACATAGCTGAATGAGTCACTGAGACACTCAGGTGAGTGTCTAGTCCCCAGTTACTGCTGAAAACAAATGGTTTTGCTAGAAAAATAAGCACCCTGAGGACTCAAAAAAAATGGAGTGGGACAGGATACTGAAAATGTCAGTGTATGTGAACCTGTGGGTACCTTACTTTGAGTGAGCCACTGAACTCAGGAATAGCAGAAAAAGAATTTCTGAGGCAGGTGCTGGTAGTGCTTGAAAAGTCTCTGTCTAAGTAAAAACTTGGAATGGATAGTTAATAAATGGAACAAACTAAGGAATCTGGTAAAAAGAAAATGTATTACATGTTCTTATTAGTCTGCTATTCCTAGTACATGGTCTAATATCACAAGAACAAGAGGATTTACTGTTCAGTGAACTTAGATATTTTTAAACATTTAAATCTATTTTAATCTTTTCTTGTGGCAAAATTTTAATCAAATCAGTTGAGAGAAACTGGTTTCCCAGTCCTGCAAAACAGAATTCAGCAAGCCACAGACAAATGTTCATGGCATACAGCTAACAACTTACACACCTTACACTCTGACAGATACTGGCAGTCTGATGTCTGTCACTGCACTGTCATCCTTTGAAAACTCCCTGTAGGATCTGTTCCAGTGACTTCTCAATAGGAATATATTGGAAGTTTCGTACTGCAGTGATGTGTTACAGATTGAAGAAAAGTGTTCATGTTTCTGGTAACACTGCGATGCTGGAACAGTCTCTGATAATTTGAACCCTGTTCTTCCATCAGCAAATCATGATTCCTCCACCTCTTTTTTTCTTTTTTAAATATATGAACTTTCAGTAAAAAGCACTGTTCGAAAGTACTTTATTGTTTCAGTTTTGCTGACTGTAATATGAATTCTCACTCTCTTTTAAAAATAATTCCAGGTACAAGAATACAGAGAGGCTCTGGAAGGAATACTTATTAGAGAGAAGAATGGATTGGTGCTAATGCCTGAACTCTATGCAGTCCCTCCAGAGAAGGTATTGGGAAAATGCAGTGTCCACTTCAGTATGCAAAGTAGAGAGAGTGAGAGGAATGTCAGTCTTACCGTCTTCCTGTGTCTGATGAATCTAAACCAGCAGTGAAAAAGACTATTGGACATGATTTTAAAAAGTAAGACACCTCTCACAGCTCCTGCTGAGAAATGGTAAACTTTAGGCTTCCAAATGGTCACATTTTTTACTTGTAAATTTGAGTGTCTGTGGAAATACTGCAGCAGGTCTAAAATTCTACATCTTTAAAGCAAGATATGTATTTAAGAAGGGTTGATGCTGATGTAGGAACTGAAGCTCAAAGAAGAAATAAAGTGTAGACTGTCCTGTCTGTCTAGTCTATTGATGGATTGTGCTGCCCTTTTCCAGAGCATGTATGGGAGACAGGTTTCAAATGGATTAGGGTTTGGGCTGGGATTTTTGTTTGGTTTATTTGGTTATTTTCTTTCCCCCCACCTTTGCTGTTACTGTTTATCTCATTCTCCCACTGTGACAGAGAAATTCAGATGAGCTTATGTGCTCTTCCATGCTATTTGCCTTTGTATCCCTCCCTGCCAACTTCTTCTCCCACTCCAGACTTCTCAGCCCTCACTCCCTAAGGGTGTGGAGCCTCCTGGGTTGGTCTGAGTTGCTCAGCCGGCAGCTGATGCCTTGCTCGCAGATCTGAGGTGGAAACTGAATTGCCTTCCTAGTGGGAACAAGCGTGTAAGAGTCCAGAGCCTTCTTGTGAATTTTGATATGATGATAATGATCTGAAAAACATGCCACATCATCAGGGTAGATTTTGCCTGTCTATAAAAGAAATATGATATGACTGCCTGAAAATGTGATCAGGGAGGGTTTTTGCCACGCCCTCAATAGATCTGTATACTGCAAAACTAAGGCAGTTTCTCTAAATTATTAAGTCTACTCCTAATTTTTCTATTGACTTGCTAACGAAGGAAAGGTGGAATAATCTTAATATTGGAAAGCACCTTTGCTTCAGAAAGCTGGGTAGACATCAGTGAAGTTGAAGTGTCATCTTGGAAGGGGTTGGAAAGCAGACACCCAGTTACCTATGAGCAGCCCAGAGGGAAGGCAGCAAAGGCATGGTGAGGAGAAAGTGGAAGAGCTAATACCAAAGCTTGCATGTGGAGTCCCCATTCATCCTCCAACTTTGAAGGGTGGGAAGAGGTACAAAAAGGAAGTATAATTCTTGTCCCAAAAAATGCGTAGCCTTAAAAGTGAAACCATGACATCTCTATGTCAGTAGTAAAGGCAGGCTTGAAAGGGTTGATGTTAGACTGTATGTCTGCAAATACTTACATGTTTTTGATTGTTCTTCACAACTTTAGGGTAATTTTTCTTCCTAATGTATTTGTTTTCAGGTGGATGAGGAGTATGAAAATCCTCACTCGGTGGATCGTGTCCCAGTGGGAAAGTTGCCACATCTTTGGGGCCAATCATTGTATGTCCTGAGCTGCCTGTTAGCAGAGGTAATTATTTCTTGCATAGTAGATAAACTTGTGTTTCATTTTGTTTGAGATGGCTTGGGTTTAAAGTACAGTTTGGTTGACAGGTAGAGAACAGTGTGTTTTCTAGTAGAAACATGTACACAAACTATGAAAGTCTGACTCTGAGCTTTCAGGACCTTTTATTTTTTAAATATAGCTATGTAATTGTCTGTTTCTAATCAAGCTGAGTTGTAACATGGTCTGGATATATAGTTAGAATAGAGGAGTATGTCCAGGCTGACTTGGCTGCTCCAGAGCAGGATTTTGGGCCATTTCAGCTTTACTAAACTATTCCTTGCTCCATAGCGTGATGTATCTAGTAGTCAGACACATTAATGTCAATCTAGTTAAAAGAAAAACAAACATCTCTGTGGAGCTACAAAAAAAAAAAATCACTTTCCTGGTAAAATTATGTCAGTTGCTGTAACTTTGAAATAGGAATTCTGAATGCAGATGATGTCAGAACTATTTTCTTGTTTTTCCAAAATATTGCAGCCATTGTTTTTACTGAATATACTACTTAGTGGACAGGGCAGATAAACCAGGCTTTAAGTCCTGCTGTCCTGAAAAACTATGAAAATTGGGTAGGATTTATTCTATATGTCAGAAGCCTTTTGCTTAAATTCTGTTTGTTTCCTTATTTTTTTTCTTTCTTTTGCATTTGTTCTAGGGATTTCTTGCTGCAGGTGAAATTGATCCCTTAAACAGGAGATTTTCCACTGGATTTAAACCTGATGTTGTGGTACAAGGTGAGGGAATTCTGTGAACATTCTGTGTGAATTGAATCATGTGGTGGCAACGTCCCTTCTCTCTACATGGGAGATGAAAGATGTGTTTAAAAATAATGTGGATTTTTTTTGCACAGGACATAGATGCTTTGATGACACTGTGAGAAGGAGGAAGAGTTTGTTTGCCTAGCTGCCTTTTTCCAGGAGGGAAGATCAGGTTTAAGACACTT
>VXBB01014366.1:497346-572763 GCA_013399915.1 Illadopsis cleaveri
AAAAAAGTTAAAATTTTAAGACTTGTCTGAAATTGGAGAGTGGCGAACTTAATCTTGTAGTGTAAATGAAAAGCTTGGCAGCTTCTAGAAAGAAGAAGCAGGACTGACAGGAGATGGATCAGGTTAATCAGGTTTCATGTAGCCCCTTTTCAGAGGAGCCAGGGAGCACTGAGTGCAGAGGATTCCTGTACACAGAGGTAAGGCAGCCAGAGTTGCCAGCTTCTGGCTGCTGCAGGGATTGGCCTCTTTAGTTCATGCAAGGACAGCCAAAACCAGAAATCAAGCAGAGGGCAAACACCAGCAGATCAGGTCTTAAAGACTTTTCCGGGGCCTGGACTGCTCTGATGGTGCAACCAGCTCATTTATCAGGAGCAGCCTTTGTCAAGGATCCTGTGACCTGGGCTGGTGCTTGTTTACCCCCTGTTGGTGCTTTATGGGAGTAGCATTTCATTATACTGAAGTGCTTCATTTCCAATAGAAATAGAAGTTGGTGTGCTTATTTCTAGCATTCTTTGGCAAGTATTCACAATACAAAGAAGAATACTGATTTGTTAGTCCCAAATCAATAAGCCTCTTACCATGGGCAAAACCTCAAGTGGGACAAGAGATGGGTTCTGGGCCTGGATTGTAAGTTCCTCTCATTAGGGATTTTTTTTTCTCCCTACCCCTGCCATTCTGTGTCCTCCAAAACATTTTTTGCTATACAAGTGGCAGCACCTGTTCCCCAGTGAGTTGGCTGCATTGTTATCGTGTGCTGTGTTAAAATACCAAAGGTTTTCAAGTCATGTTTCCCTTTGTTCCATGGGGGAAAAGCCCTAAAAGAGACTCTCTGCTAAAGAAACTGTATGATCCAAACCAGTGGTACTCAAAGAAATCAGAAGCAACTGATTAAGTCCCCAAGAACCTGCTTTAACCTCAGCAGCTCTGACCCTGCTTTGAGCAGGAGGTTTGAGTAGAGACCTCAGAGGACTCTTCTGACCCTTCTGACCACCACTGTTGTCCAAAGTGGACAGGAATGGCAAGAAATACTGAGAAACAGAAAACTAAAGTCTGTCAGGTGCCCTATTGCAATCCCTTTTGATTTCATGAATCTGTAAATTAAGAAAAAAGGACTTTGTGCCTTTTTAGTTAGCTAAATGTATTTGTTGAGAGGTGACAGTTGATACTCAGTTAAAATGAGTAGAAAATTGGTTTTTACTTGTGTTTTTGTTTTGTATTATGCAGTAACTGTTTTGGCAGAATCTAATCAAATTAAGAATCTCTTGCAAGACCGTGGAATCAATGTTCAGAGCATTGCTGATATCCATCCACTCAGAGTGCAGCCAGCTCGCATCCTCAGCAACCTCTACACCATGCTGGGTAAGTATTTCAATATGGAAGCCTCTCTATTTTTTTTAAGAAGCTTAACCAACTTAGAACTTTTGTCTTAAATAAGGGACTCAAACGGGGAGAAAAGATTACCTCGTTAGAAATGGTGGTGAAAATACGAGTTGCCCTGTGCCCTTGGAGTTGGACAGAAACTGACTCTTCTTTTGTCCTCCAGAAACTACTTCCACAGAGAAACTGGTTTTTGAAAAAAATACCTGGAAAAATACAGAAGAAAAAAATCAAATATTTTCCCTCCAAGAAGTCATTTGAGTCTGGAAACTGGGCAGAATGATTTTTATCTTCCCAGCAGGCAGTCTGGGAAGTTTTCTGCTCCAAAATAGGGAAGCTCTGCTGCTATCAGACCATCTTTGGGCTGTCAGGCTCTTGCTCAAGTTCCTTCCAACCTGCAGCTAAGATAAGCAGCTGAAGCTCTCTATCTCTGTTGCAAACCCAGAAGCCTTTAGGGCTTTTCTGAACACAGGATTTTAAACACATTGCAGTTCCTCAGCAGTGGCTCTCAAATCCTGTTTTGCTCAGCCTGAACTGATTTAAATAAATGCTCCAAAGCTCTGACTGGTTCTAGTTGTTAAGTCTTTTTATAACTGGTTCTGGATAATCCTTGCTGGAATTATTTGGGTCTTGGTGGAAGGTTTGTTACATGTATTCCTAATTTAACTTAGTTTTACTTCTTCAGGCGTGCCAGCAACTCATGACTCAAAACTGTGGATACTGCTATAAAGTAAAACTGAGATGGGGTGACTCAGCACTGGTAGATTCCTTTGCTATGTGGACAAGGGAAGCTGTATCCTGCTTCTCTGTCAGTCTGGATCATGTTCCCATAACAGTTGGGTTACAGATAATACTGAGGCTGCTCATGAGGGTGAACATTTTTTTGTTGTGGTGGTTTTTGTTTGTAAGGTTTGGTTTTTTGTTGTAACAGGGAGGTTTTTTCTGAATCATTCAAAGTAATGGGGCCTTCAGATAAATTTTAGAAAGTATGACCTTTACAGAGAAATTGTATATGTTGCTTCTGTGAAAGTATCTGGGTCTTCATTTCAAAGTTCTTTAGAAAAAATGAAACATTTGCTGAGGCTTACATATATTTTATTATAATTCATAATAGCTTTCTTTCACTAGTGGGGAGGTGTGAGTAGGATGTTTTGTACATTGTTTTTAACAGTGACTTCTTTGGGAGTGTTCACAGTAGTATTTTTTCAGGCACATGGTTGTTTGGTTCTTATTGTCAGCAAGATTTGAGTCAGCTCCTGGCTGCTGGTGCAAACCAGTTGTAGTGTGGATCATTTGCTAATAAGCTCTACTGAGAAAAGTGAAGCTTATTAAAGCCTGATGAAAATCTGTTGTTGTATTTGGATGTACTTTGTGTGTTGATTTAGCCTGCAGGCATGAGTTTTTAAGGTCCTATATCTGAAAACACTGGAATTTCTGGGTTATGTTGATGGCCTTGTTTTTGTAATATCACATCTCTTGCCCTTCTTGGTGTGGAAGCTTTGGGTGCTGAGCAATTACTATAATTATAAGACCAAATCCATGGACAGTGAAGCCAAAATTTTAATTTTTAATCAGGCCTATGAAGGACTCTGGCTATTATATTGCTGCTTGCAACAAAACCAGTTTGTTACTGGTTTCCTGCCTTACTTTTATTAGCAGAGTAAATTTTCCTGTCTAAAGTGGTTATTTTGGAAAACAACACAGAAAATGTTAGCTGAGGTTCTGTCCTTTCTCTTTGCTTTCCAGGCCGGAACAAGAAAATGAAATTAAGTGGCCGACCACACCGACACATTGGAGTGTTGGGCACCTCCAAGCTCTACATGATAAGAAATCAAATATTTGCTTTTACCCCTCAGGTAAGCATGTAAAGCTGGCAGGAAAATCACTCCTTCCTTAATGGTGAATCATTAGTGAAGCACTTTGCTTTTCCCTGCTGTCATTGTACGTTAGGTAGAACAAGGCTGACACAGCAGATGTGCTTTACTTTGTAGAGTTTTTAGGAGCATGGGATGATCAGCATGGTAGAACTGCTGATAAATCTCTTTTCCATCATACAGAGTCCAGTTTCTTTGGCTTCTGGCTTAGGAGAGCACAGTAAATCAATAGCACAAACCTGTTAGTGATCTCTGCCCACACCAACATTCTAATTAATGAAATAGTTTCTGCAGAAATAGATCACTTAATATAGCCTTCTACCGATTGCTTTGATGAAAAATTCAGTACCATGTAAGAGTGCCAAATACTGTAACCCCTGGGATGTGAAGGTGTGATCTTTTCATTTTGTTGTTCAAAGGGTCAGTAGTGCTCAGAAATGGATGTTCTGTCTTTTCTTTCCCTTTAGTGTGTTTTTTCAATGTTGCTGGAAGTTTGGATCCTCATTGAATCAATGGCTTCTATTTTATATTTAATGCAATGCAACACACTTATTTCAATAGAATTATTCCAGCAGCTGGTACTAGATGGCCAGGAAGTCACCTGCTCCAAGCATGTACAGTTGATGCAGGATAAAGAATGCATCCACCCTTCTAAACAGTTGTTTGACTAATGAAGTCCTTAAACTCCAGCTGAAGGCATTCAGTGGACTCTGTAGAAGGCTCCTGTACTGCTTCATAATGTCCAAACAAACCAGATTTACTGCAAAAAATGTAGATCCTTTCTTATTCTTCCCCATGTCAGTTGATCACAAGCAGCTTTATAAAATGTTAGTTGTGTAACTTCCTGTATCAATTTTCACTTTTGCAAATAAGGGAAAAAGTCCTTAGAGATGTGATTTTTTTTTTGAAAATACCTTAGTTCACATCTCACCATGTAAGTAGGACCTAGTATTCCCACTAAAATCTTGTCATGTATCAAATAAGGACATACTTATTAGGATGTTCCAAACTGGCATTTATCTTTACATTGGCAACACAATGACAGTTCCTGCTTATTTCATGTTTCACTAAAACCTCCTTAGCATTTTCCATTGTACTTCAAAGCCAGACACTTCCCCTGACTTTTTTTTTTGAAGTGGATGGAGTTAATGTTTAATGTCACCTTCCTGAGGTTAGCAGTTAAATCATCTTGTTGATCTTGACTAGCGTCCACAAGTTTTGTGATTTTGTCATTTGTATTTCATTCTCTTTTCTAGTGAAAACATTGATTAGGTGTGGGGCAAAGGCTGACTTCATTCAGACACAGTAATTCTGAAAAAAATGGTTAATAACTACCTTTTGAGAACAATTTTTAAAGTAGTTCTGATTCCTAGGATGCTTTTGTTTAGCTCACTAGTGTGAAAATTTGCAGAAACTGGCAGGTGTCAGCCATTTTCTTATACTTACCATCTGGTTGCTCCAAAGAAGGAAATTGGACTAATCTGTTGAGATTGGCTTTTGACCATCTTACTTTATAATTTTGTAATTACCTTGGCTGTCTCAAATTGGCTTTGTTTTCCTTTGCTTTCACGCACTGGAATTGGCCTGACTTTTTAAATGGCTCTTCCTTTTTAAAGACAGGCAGTGTGTTTCTTTGTCTCTGGGTTTCTGGAACTTGTTCTTCCTGAATTATCAAAGCTAATTGCCAGTGGCTCAAGGGTTGTTGTGCCTAGTTCCTGATCTCTTCTGTCCAAAGCTTCTGGACCTGTCAGCTTGAACTTCCATGTTCTTTATGCACTTACCCCTTCCCGAGGCTTATGGGCTTCCTTAACTTTTGTTGTGGCTGCTTAGACATACTTTCTATTATTTCTCCAGCTTTTTTGGTTCCAGCTCCTGAAGTAGCTGTGATAGTCTCTTACTGTGGTTCTTGGCTTCCTGCAGCAGTGGGAGCAGCACTTTGCCATTACACATTTCATGTACCTTTTCTCCTCAGTAACTGTTTTCTGTATTCTGCTTGACTTTCAGATGGTTCCCAAGAGACATACAGTTACTGGCTTCCAGTCCCCAGTGTGCACTTAAGCCTGTTTGTTGTTTTTGTTACTACTGTTAGCTTTTTTTCCACATTTAGAGTACTTTCATCTTCCAGATCATAGGTCAGTGTAATTGGTCGTAGGGAAGATTCTGCTTTATGGCTGTGATTGCCTAGGTTTTGTTTGTATGGCTTTGATGGTCAGTCTACAGGCATAAGAAAATGGACTCTTGCACAAGCATGGATTTCTTTTTCACAGTCTGAGGCCTTGTTATGTTAACTCAGGTTGTTTGTGTTGTGGTCAAGAGTAGCTCATATGGCTTTTGTGAATGATTAAGGGAAGAAATAGAAAAAAGAAAAGCACTGACAACTACCACTGTGTTGTGTTTTTCTCTTCTCTAGTTTACTGACCAGCATCACTTCTATCTGGCTCTAGACAATCAGATGATTGTGGAGATGCTCAAGACAGAGCTGGCTTACCTCACTTCTTGCTGGAGGATGACAGGGAGACCAACCTTGACATTTCCCATCACCCACACAATGCTTGGTAAACTTAATTTTCTCTGTTTCAAGCAGAGTAGATTACTGCAGGAGAATAGGATGGACGTTGGTTTGAGAGGAGACAGGAAACGGGACTTCTAACATCAGAAGTAGAGTTTTTTTAATTTTCTCAAATGTATGCTGAATTTGGATGATATGGTAATATTTAATTTTGGATTTACTCCCTCTTCATATGCTTCCATCACCCCATCATCTCCATGCTATTTCTGTCTAAAGAAATTTCATAGAAATCCCTTTAGAACTTGTCTTGGGCAGGTTTGTCTTTAGAACTTGTCTAGGGATTGTGTTTTGTTTGTTTGTCTGGGATTTTTGAATAAGCTAATATTGATAGCAATTGTGGGTTCTGCTTTAAATGTGCCTGATTTACACTGTAGACAATACATAGTAATTCACTGTATTTGGATGTGATAATTTAAAAATGTATTGGTGAGCTTCAGTTCTTCCATTATTCTTTTTTAGTTGATGATGGTACTGACATTCATCCAGCAGTTCTTGCCACAATAAGAAAATTAGAGGATGGTTATTTTGGAGGTGCAAGGTAATGTCAGAGTCACCAAATTATTATCTCCATTATTTTTAAAATTAAATCCTATAAAAGTCTCAGTTTTGAACTTGTGGTAGTGCACAGACTTTATACTAGAATTCTGCAGAGAAGGAAGTTTCAGCTTTTATTATTTTGTGGCAGTCAAATGGTAGCTGAACCTCAGGTGTTACAGAAAAGATCTGTGTCCCAAAAACTGACCATCACTGACTACCATTAATGGATAAGGAAAACAAACATCAAATCCTTGGAAATATGAAATCTTGACTCTGGCTGGGTTTCTGCTACTAAAAAATAAATTACTTTCACAGTTACTGGACATGATTTAAACATTGATTGCATGTAGTACTTTTAAGCTGGTGTGTTCATCCATCCATGTGTAAAATAGGATGCCACAGTACCTCCCTATTCTTTTTCTACTTGCCCTGTCAATCAGTATCTTCCTTTGACAATCAAATATTGTCATGGTTTAACTCCCATCAACACCTGAGCCCCACATGGCCACTCACCCACCCTGCCCTTTGTGGGCTCGGGGAGAGAATTGGAAGAATACAAATGAGAAAACTCATGGGTTGTGATGAAGAGAGTTTAGTAAGTAGAGCAAAAACCACAAATGCAGGCAAAGCAAAATGGGAAATTCATTCACCACTTTCCATGGGCAGGCAGTTGTTCAACCATCTTCAGGAAAGCTGGACTCCATCAAGTGTAACTGTGGCTTGGGAAGACAAACCCCTGTATCCCTGAACATCTTCCCCATCATCCTTCTTCCCTCAGCTTTATATGCTGAGCATGACACCCTTTGGTATGGAATGTCCCTTGGTCAGCAGGGGTCAGCTGTGTCCCCTCCCAGCTCCCTGTGCACCCCCAGCCTGTGCTGGTGGGGTGAGGTCAGAAGCAGAAAAGGCTGGGATGTTGTGCAAGCCCTGCTTAGCAGTAACACATCCCTGTGTTATCAGCACTGTTTCCAGCACGAATCCAAAGCATAGCCCCATCATTAACTCTTATCCCTAAAACCAGCACAGATGGTTTGGCAGCCTCCAGTTCAGTGAAAAGACACTGCCATTCATGGGGCCTTCTGAGCCTCAGTTTCTTATGCATTATCCTTGGAGCTCAGGTCTTTGTTCAGGGTCTCTCTTCACATGGACATACAACACCCTGGATAATTAGGCTTTCAGTTAGGCCTGTTACCATAGCAGTTAAAATCAATTAGTACCTACAGCAGTAAGTACTCAGCTGGATCTGCAAGTGTTGTTTTCCTTTTTTATTTTTCTGTGTCAGTTTCTGTGGCTTTGTAGTTACCAAAGGTGAATTGAACAGTAGGTTTCATAAATTTTGGAGGAGCTGTTGAAAGCTAAGTGAGTATTAATCAGTATCAGAATGGTGGATGTTAATGCTCTTTGGCACATGTCCCCTTTTGCAGGGTGAAAATAGGCAAGCTATCAGAATTTCTTACCACCTCTTTTCATACATATCTGAGCTTCCTGGATCCAGACTGTGACCTAAAACTGTTTGATGACCGTAATGACAACTGTAATAGTCCTGACAGTGAATATGGAGACTACCCAGCAGATTTCTGTGAAAAAGGTAGTGTTTTTTCACTTGGTATTTTTTTCTCTGTCAAGTTCTATCAGCAGAGCCAGGGTTTGCCTACAGTGCAGAGTCTGTTCTGTGCACAGCTGATGGTCATTTGGTTTTCTCCTGCATCCACCTGAGGACAGAACCTGCATAAATCAGTTTGGAGAATGAATTCATGTGTACAGCTGAGTCTGGAGACTGAGCAGGTGGGGAGGTGAGGAAGAGGTTAGAGGGAAGAGGACTGTGAGAAGTCATGGACAAGAGCTTGTGTGATTAAGAGATGATAGAGTCTTCACATCGTAGAAGTTGGAAGACACTTTTACAATCAAGTCCGGCTGTGTTCTATGATCTACCAACAAGATAAAAGCCCTTTTGATTCCTTTCAAAGTCAAAGCTAGCTTCTAAATCTGTTTTCAGTGTCAAAACCACATTTTTTTTTCTTTTGTTTCCAATTTGTTTGGCTTAAAAATCTCTTCCTTACACTATTCTTGCATATTTGAGTGCCCCTATATATAAGCAAGAATATAGGGGTGTGTTTGAATCAGAAAGTGATGATGACAAATAGTAATTTTTACCTTTAAGAAACCTTTTTTGGTTTTTATGTATGTTACACTAGATAGCCAGGATGAGCTGGATCAGTATATAAATGATGTCCTGCAGAGCACAGCACTGAAGTCATACCTGCCTCCAACTTCAAAGACAACGAGTCAACCACCTGTGTTCAGTGCAAACCATTCCACAGAAGAGATACTGTCAATAATGGCCAAGACAAAGGGCTTGGAAGTTCCAGGTATTTCTATTGTTTATTTGGTGATGATAATTAAAAAACCCTGGTTTGGCTGCTACAAGGGGTAAGTTCAAGTATTTAAGAATTATACCTTTTGACATACTTGTTCCACTAGTTCTCTCTGTGTAGAGATGAAGTAAGAAATTCTTTTAAGAAGTAAGAAAGACTGAAGCTGCTGCTGTCATGTTCCCACTGTGTCCCATGTCATGGTGTATACAGAGAAAACCTGCAATGAAATGTAACATTTAATCAAAGTTAATGTTATGGAAGCTTCTTAGTTGGATAGAATTTTAAGACCCAAATCAGTTAATTAATTGTTTTGTCTTTTCTTGTATAAAGGCAGCCAAAATGTACTTTTTAATTTTAATAAAGTTGCTGTGAAATGAAATGTTTCAATACAAGAAAAGCATAAATATTCACACGTACTTCCTCAATTTGTAAGAACAAATGGAGTAGAGAGGGAGCACAATCTTTCTAATCATGCTACATTCCTGATAGCTTGATTGGAGGATATACACCAAAATAAGACTTTGGCTGATTTTGTAAATTGATTTCAACAAGACTTCCCTTAACTTCAGTGTAAATTAATAACTTCCAAGCTTTTCTGTTAGTCTTTTCTGCCATCTTTCATGTGCCTGCATTGAATTCAGCATAGGAGGTTAACAGAGCATTAACCTGCATTTAGCATTATAATTTTAATTATGAAATCTTACCAGTTAGGCCATTTTCTCCACTCATTTGCTGTTGAAATGTTTAAAACACTTGGCAGTGTCAGGTCACTGGGCTGCAGGATTTTGGAGTCATGGGCCAAATAAGAGATATCAGTTTGATCATGAGCCTTTGACATGCTGATCTCAGAAACTCTCAGAGCAAACCTGCAAGGAGATAAGGTTCAGAGCATGAGCTTGTCTCAGAGTTCCATGCACAGCCATCTCAGAAGCCTGTCTCTGTATTTTGACTCTTGGAGGTATTTCTGTTGTTTTTACCTAGTCAAGCTGCTTCATGTAGGTGTTTTTGATTATCATGTTACTGAAACAGACATTTTTTTTCTTTCTGTTCTGCTGACTTTGCTTTCCAGCCATGTCTATGTCTCTTCCCACTAAAGTTCTGAACACACACCGAAAGTCTCTGAATCTTGTTGACAATCCTCATTTCTTTGAGACAAAGGTAAGGTGTGGGAATTTTTATGCTGTTTGTGGTTGTAGAATGCAATGCTGTGGCCTTTCCTCGTGTTTTCCTTCCAAACCCTGTGCCAGGTCTCATTTTTCTTCACAGACAAGCCATTCTGTCCAAGGCACTCCCTTGTTTTGGAAATTATTTTTTTGGCAGGATAGACTCAAATAGACACTATCAAGTGGAAAGTTTTTAATTGCATGTGCAAAACTGAAAAGAACATAATAGTTGCTTTATTTTTAAAAGCCAAAAGTTAAGTCATCATCTTTAGTTCTAGCTGAACGCAAGGGGAAGGATGGGATGTTCACAGCCTTTGAAGATGTTTTCCAAGAAATGCTATTTATAGTAACATCTGGGCAAAAGGGAATGTGTGAATGTCCTTAAGGGTTCAGCCAAATCCCATCTCAAGATGGGATAAATCATATCCCATAAAGATGGGGTTGTTTTGTCTTGGTATATGTGACCAGCTGCTGAGAGTGGCTAAAGGAGTTTGTATGCAGCCTCCTGAAGGATTCTGCTCTGCACAAGGCTCTGTTTGTGGAAATGGTATTTTAGGATTATATAAATTGCTGAGCATCTTGTTAACAAAATTCTTTTAATCCAAGAATTCACCATAGGGTTACATCATCTGATTAGTTATCATTTTACTTCCATAAGCTTGGAAAATTTATAACGGCAATATTTGCATTCATAGAGCGCCACTTATATACAGGTTAGAGATGGAACTCAAAAAGCTCTGAATTATTTCAAAAAATAAAAAGGATAGTATCTCTCTGCTTTTCTCTTTACAAATAACATAAGGTGACAGGAAAAGCATGCAGATAATTCCATTTCTTTGTTTTGTCAAAAAAAAAATAGATACAAGGTTCCATTCTGGGGGTTGTGTTTCTTGGGACTAGTCTCTTTTCTGTGCCTGCAGTGTCCTGGCAAAAACTAAGTGATGTGTCTGTATTTCAAGTGCAGAGCTTTGTTGCAAGTCTGTTGGGATTTTTTAATTGGACGTTTGAAGTCACAGGAAGTTGCAGATCTGCTACTTTTTTCAAGGTCATGTCTTTTGATTTTTCATCCATCTTTGTTATCAGGACTGTGAAAATGTTTTGCACTTACCTAAAGATGCTCATGGTGATTTGGATTGCAGGAAGCTTGTTGATCAGCTAAAGGAATGTCCAACACTCCATGATCAAGCAGATATCTTGTATATCTTGCATATACTCAAGTAAGTTGCCTGAGTATGAACTTAAGCATCTTTAAGATGCTTAAGCTCTTTGGTCACAGCTATCTGATTATTCTTGTGCAAAAGGTTTCTACTGTTCAGGTTGTGTTTGGAGGGGACAGTGGAAATATTTTGTGCTTTAACAAGCATATTTTCAGTTAGTTTGATTGCAGTAATTATTTGGATACACAAGAAGACTTGTGCAAATTTTAGAGTTGATTGGCACACAGCTGCAAATACATAAAGTCTCCAGGGATCACAAATTAGATGCACAAATCCTTTCCATGAATGAGAACACACTCTGCTCTATTTGTGGCACTCCATTTAAAGTTCACAAAGATTTGGTGTGATTTTTATACACAAGAATGAAAGTGGAGGGAAAATTCATCTTGTCATTTTCAAACTAAAGGCAAAATGCAATTTTAATGAGTGTTCGCTATTTTTCCTCTAATCCCTTTGCATATTTAAGTATACAACTGGCTAAAATTTGGTACTTTTTAAAACATTCTTGGAAGCAGTCTAGACCCACCTGCTGGGATTAGTAGACACCTGCTATTTAAATCGGTTTGATGGGAACAAAATGCAAATACAAACAACAGAATCATCTTCTGAAGTGTGTTTATTGAGGTTTTGTTTTTGTTTTTGTTTTTTTTTTCCCTGTGCAGGACCATACTGCTGGAACCTGTCAGGCAGTTAGCTTTTGGTGCAAAGACAAGTATGTGTTAATCACAGATGGTCTTCCCTACTGCTACAAAGACTGCATTTTATGTTTATTTTAGTCTATGTCCTGTGAGGACCTCTTCTTTGATCTTCTTGATTTCCCAAGCAAAATATTTAGCCTCCTCTCTTAAAGAGTAAAGGAAAACCTATTAAAAAAAAGTTTTGTTGTTTAACTGCATCTAACACCAGTAATTTCACCAAGGGAGACTGTTGGGCAGGCAGGTGGACCTCTGGTGGACTCTGTCAGCAGGAGTTGAAAAGTCATTCTGTGACACTTCAAAACATTACCAAAGAGAAGCCACAGTACAGTGAATTCCAAAACCAGGAGAGGAACAGAAATCTCCTTTGCTTTTTTCAGTAATGGCATAAGCAACACAGAAGTTTAGTTAATAGCTAAGAAAGAAGAAAGGCTAAAAAATTCCCCAGAAGGATCTGAAAAATGGGTGTAGACTTCAGCAGTACTGAAGATATTGTTGAATTCTGCTCAGAACAAGCACTACATGGAGTGTTCCTCCAGCAAACTGTCCATGTGAGTGCCCAATTTAAAGTCTAGTGGGAAATCCTTCAGGTTGTTCCTTTTCAAGCCGCTGGCTCACAGCTGAGTGAGTGCTGAAATTAGTGTGAAAGTTCCTGGTATCAAGAGGATTTTGTCCACATGTAGTCAATCTGTGGTGGAGGCACAGATGTCCCATTTGGTATGGGACCAAACGTCCCCAACATGAACACGGCAGTCAAAATCCAGCCGTGTGGTAAAGTTTGGTGTCTTGCCTGATGACAATTACCTCCTGTTTGTTTTGTGGCAGAGGTGCTGACTGGGACACAGAGCTGGATGGACAGTATGGTGTCACTGTTCACTGCCTCCTCAATGAGCTCTACAGAAAGGCAGGCCTCCATCAGGAATGGGGCTTAATCCGTTACATTTCTGGCATACTCAAAAAGAGAGTTGAAGTCCTGGCTGAGGTATGAAACAAATAATTCTGGTTCAACTTCCTGCCTGGAAACAGAGATAAAACTACCAGTTTGCTGTTGGCGTTTGTGCTTGCCCTTCTTGTAGTTTTACTTTACAACATATATAGTGCAGCATTTTTAATTAAATAATGGTTGTTTTTCTGATTTAGAGTCTTACTACATCTTTATCTTTTGTCTGTACTGCAAACTGTGCTAATGCTGGCATGGACTGAGAATGTCACACTGTAAATAGTTCTGAAGGCTTCATTTCATCTCTGTTAAATGGAGAAGCTTAATTGTGTGCTTTGAAAGCTGCAGTTGTCACTGTAATTGCTGTTGTGATGATACAAACACTTTCGGAGTACTGCTATGTCAGGGTGCTAGTGATGACAAAAAACCCATGTTCTGCCCATTTCCATCCCCTTGGGTGGACAGTCTGCCTTGTGAATGGATGTTTGGAACCATTTAAATATCCATGACTATTAAGTGATAACAAGAAAAATCCACCGTTAAGAGTACAGGTATGATTCTGATCATTACAAAAAAATTTCCTCTCTAGTATTCTACAAGTATTTGTTTAATTTTCTAGTAATCCCCTGCATATTTCTGAGGAGCTCTTTCTGTAATTCCTGGCCATTTTCAAGGCTCTCTGTCACGTCTAGGATGCCTTATTTTAGTGACAGTCCTGTCTGTGGGGAGCAGTTTGTGATAGTCACTGTGCATGCTACTTCATTAAGCACAGAACTTCTCTTCTCAAGACACCGTGGACGAGCAGTACAGACATGCTCACAAAAAGCCATGTATGTTAACTTGAGAAGGTTGACAAAGAATTGGGGAGGAGGAGAATAGGGATGATCTGTTTTCTTCCATATTAAGGGAGTGAAAATAGACTCTTCAAAATCAGAGGAATACTGTTCTGTGATGTTTTTTTATTCAGGACACTAAAGGAGGTAAACTGAACACCCACATCTAAAGGAGGTCGATATAAAAGAGTAAATAGTGTGGTACTGGGGACAGTACCTATTTCAGAATGTATCAGGAATGTGTTGCAGTATGCTGAGTGTTTGTTTTAGGAGATGTATTAGTACACAGGATTTTTTTAACTAATGCTGCCAAACTTTTCATTGATTAAAAATATGGTTGTCTTAAATATAAGAACAAAAGTTTATTATATGATAAAGGATGAAAGCCTTTGTTGATCTGCCAGCCCCACTAGAGTTCCTGACTTAATTATTAGGCTGCTGATTTCACTGAGCAGGGAAACAGACCACTTTCAGCCTGGGCAAACTCTCATAGCCCTGTTGACCTCAGAAGACCTTTGGAAACCATTTAACAGCATTCTGCTAGATTTTCATGTCTAGTAATTAATAGAAATACATTTAAAAATTGCTAAAGAAATTGAATTAATCTAATTCACTTCCACATGACTCAGAGAAAGGTCTTTGACTTTTTATCCCCTTGTGATAGGCATGCACAGACCTTCTGTCACACCACAAACAACTTACAGTGGGCCTGCCACCAGAACCCCGTGAGAAAATCATTACCACGTAAGTTGGAGCTCTGCCTCAGGCCCAGGCTGCCCTTCATCTTCCTGCTGGTACCATTCTGCTGCTATTACCTTCTTTTAAACCTTACTCCTTGCCCATAAAAGCATTTGCAGCCACCCAGGTAGAATTGTAGGTGCTTTTCTTCTGGGTGATTTGATGCCAGTGCTTGTTCAAGAATTGAATAGCTGGTTGTGCTGAGTCACTGCTGCCTGTGGTTTGTCTTCTTGCAGCCCACTGCCACCTGAGGAGCTCACAGATCTCATTTATGAAGCCAGTGGCCAAGACATCAGCATTGCAGTCCTGACACAGGTATGCAGCCTGTGCCAAAAGGCTTCTTGGACTGTGCCTGGTGCTGTGCCAGTGTTTGCTCTGAGACTTCCTTCAAAGCCATGAAGGCCCACTCTGACGGTGCCTTTGTGGATTTGTCCTTACAGGAGATAATCATGTACTTGGCCATGTACGTCCGGTCGCAGCCCAGCCTGTTTGTGGAGATGCTCCGGCTCCGCATTGGTCTGATAATCCAGGTGATGGCCACGGAGCTGGCACGAAGTCTGAAATGCTCAGGTAGGAAGCAGTTTTGTTGTAAGGGTACTTATGGTATCATTTCTCCAAGTATGTGTGTTAAATCTTTTATTAACCTCTTACTTCATATATGCAGTTACAAACCTTGAAAATCACTTTCTTTTTACTTAATGAAAGATTTCTCTCCCCCCAGCACCCAGTTATTCAAAGAATATCAGAGTTTATTCTTTAAAGAATAACTCTGACTCTGGAATTGAGATCCTCATATCATCATCTCCTGTTGGGAGATGGCTGTAATATCTTTCCAAGTGATCTTTTCTATAAGGGATCAACTGCTTTCTCATCGTGAGCTTCAGTTAAATTTTGCATAAGCTATGACATAACAAAGATTAATGCAAATAGTGTTGTTTCCATGGAGTGTTTGTTATTTAGTCCTGAAATACATTTTCTTTGAAATGTGACTACATATTGATTTTTTTAAAGGAAGAGCTAGCCAAAGAGTTAAATGTGATTGTACTTCATTCACAGTTTCCTTAGCTGGCTTTATAGCTTGTTGTCTTCCCAGAGACATTTGTCATTTTGTTTTGGTTTATTTTGTTTAACTAGGTGAAGAAGCTTCAGAGAGCTTGATGAATCTAAGCCCCTTTGATATGAAAAGTCTCCTACATCATATCCTCAGTGGGAAAGAGTTTGGAGTGGAAAGAAGCTGTAAGTTCTTCACTTTTATATGTTAAGTTAGATTTTCTTGTAAGTGGGGATCTATTCTTTTTGCATGTAAAATTAAGGTATAGTAAATGTATTCATCATGGGTGACCAGTACATGTGTATGTCTGCTGTGAAATAAACAAAACACATACGAGGAAAGCTATCCTGCACTGAAATAAGATAGTGTCAAGTGTTCAGTAATACGAAGGCAAACTTCTAAAATGAAGAAATTTTATGGAACGGGAACAGAAGCCATTAAAAGGTCATATCTAACCTGCCTTCCAGAAGCATGTCTTCAATGCCTGCATATTCCTGACCGGCACATCAGCTGTCTCCTGGACTCATTGCAATTCTGACTAAATTTACAATTGCTCACTGTCTTGGAAAATCAGTTTCTGATATCCAAGAATGGATTTAGGCCCCTTAATTGATACAATCAGGTTTGAGCTCTTGATGTAATTCTGTGAAAGGATGCTGTCACCAAGAGCATTAGACATTTCTGAAACGATTTGTATTTAACTTTTTAGATACAATTTCATCTATTTTTCTACCCCTAGAATGTTTAAAATGTCCATTTGCTTCTTTAGTGCGACCTGTAGATTCCTCTTCATCCAGCCCTGCAATTTCTATTCATGAGATGGGGCATTCTGGAGCAACCAAGACAGAAAGAAGTGGTATTACTAAATTGAAGAGTGAGATGAAGCAGGTGAGGGTTTTCTGTCAATGCTCATCAGAAAGTACAGCTGTTCCTGGAACTGTGTTACGTTAGGTTTTATTCTTGCTAAATAACAGAAATTTCCAGAGTTGCTTTGATTTTAAAACTGATCACTAAATAGAAGGCGGTTAAGGGATGTTTCCTTCAAAAATGCTCTTCCTCTTTTGGTCTTGTTTCAAATGCTGAATGTAGAACTTGAACAAACTGTAATGCATTCATGGCATCCACTGTAAAAGCAGCTCTTCCATCATTTTTAGCTAAGGACAAGCCTTAGCTAAGATGTGCAAAGAGAAGCTTTTATGCTGTGTTTGTTCTTGTACTTGGCCCAAGTTGCAAAACTGGACCACATGCCTTTTGGAAAAGATACATGTGGAAAAGAAATCTTGTCTTGTTTTCTTCCAGTTCTGTTTCTTCAAGAAGGGAGGATGATTACTGCTAGAATTTATACTACTATTTATACTACTTTATTTAATTTATACTACTATACTACTACTACTACTACTACTATATATTCAAGTTCAATACTTTAAATTACCTTCAACTGAGTATATGGAGAGATCACAGAAAACACAACCAAAATACTCTGAATGAATGTGACTGACGGTTTTGTTATGAGAGGTTTGATTTCCTATTTTGTGTCTCTATTGGTAATTTTGTTTTGCTTTAAATAAATAGGAAGGTAGTGGTCAAATAAAATACGTTTGTAAGAATGGTTCTATTTTTCCTCATGGGTTATTCAAACTAGAGAGAGAAGGCTCCAAGAGACCTCTTTGCAGCCTTGCAATATATAAAGGAGGCTTAAAGGAAAGATGAAGAGATGCTTTTTGCCAAGGCCTGTAATGATAGGATAAGGGGCAACAGTTTTAAGCTGAAAGAGTGGGTTTAGATTAGATACAAGGAGACTTTTTTTATGATGAAGGGGGAGAGGCAGTGGAACAGGTTGCCCATTGAAGCTGTGGATGCCTTGTCCCTGGAAATGTATAAGGTCAGATTGGATGGGGCTTTGAGCAGCCTCATGTAAGGAAGTATTTGATGTTTTCCTTTGATTGATGAAACAGATTGAATAAACCTTCAGAAAGGAGTGGCATTTTTACATGATCTTAACATGAAGCATTTGCTGGTGGAAGTAAAGATCAATTCATAATTCTTCATGGGACATGGTAAGGCAGGGAAGCAGAGATCTCTGAGGAACACATGATGTCTCTTGTGAGACCTGGTTTCTGTGTTAGAGCTGTGCCACTAGCATCACTGTGGATGAGGAGGAGGCTGTGAAGGTGCTGCTGACTGTGCTGCAGTGGCCCTGAGGTGGCCTTGGAGATCAGTCTGAGCAGGGCTCCCAGTCAGGCAGAGGTGTCTGGATTCGGGGCCTTTTCAGGAAGGAGGAAGGACAAGGCACTAGATGGCAGCATTATTTTGTTGGAGATACAGAGGTGGGCCTGAGCTGGAATACTTGGACCTCTTGACATTAGAAACATAGTTCCTTTGTTGCTTTCACATTCCACGGAAACTTGGTGTTTTGCGCAGAGGAGGTGTTGGCTGAGTTTATTTTTGTACCCCCCACTCCCCCTTGGCCTTTCCTGCTGCTTCCTGCCACATCTCACTGCATTCTCTGAATAATTGACTAGCAGCTAATGTAATGTCATTTTGGCAGGGGGTTGGGTGGGGTGCTGCAGGATACACTTTGTTGTTACAAGGAATATTTCAAGTACTTGTGCTAACATCTCTGGAGTGTTGAGCAGCTGCAGCTCCCTCTTTTGTGGCTGTTCTTTCTTGAGTCAGAACCATTAACACTGAATTTGAAGGCATGGTTTAGGGGGGGCAGTTAGAGAAAAGTGATTAAAGTCTGAGGTGCTGCATCCACATTTCAGCAAAAAATTTGCCTTGCAGCGTTTTGTTTAGTGCTGCCCATCTAGTTGGCAGCCTGCTGTCTCTCCAGCAAGGTGACCTCATGCAAAGAGAAGCTGGTGGCATTGCAACAAATGGGGAATGGAAGCAGGGAGCTCAGTGTTTACCTCGGCCCCGTGTCACAGGAAGGTTTTGCTTGCACCTTAATCTGGTGGCTTGTGCTGGCCATGCTGGGAGCTCCATGGATGGCATGGGCTGCCAAACAGACTCCTGCCATGCAAGCTCTGCCTCATGGTGACCCTGGGGATCAGCAGCAGCTGCCCTGGTATCTGCTGAAGCGCAACACTGTGAGAGGCTGGGGGTTGCTGCAGTTTTTCCCTGAGTACCTGAGGTTATTCCATATTTCTTGTCTTTGCACCAATGTGTTATCTAACGTTGTCTGAGTTCTGTTCTCCTGGCTGTCTGACCTTGGTGTCTGGTTTTGTTTCCTAGTTCTTTCATGAGGGGCACTCCTTGTCCAGCAACATGTTTCCTTCCATGGTAAAACACCGTCTGTAGCTCTGCACCTGCTCTTCACCCTGTGTGTGTTTGTGTGTAAGGGTCTTGGCCCTAGACACCTCCTGTGTCTTCTCCTGCCTAAGACCTTGTTTTCAAACCCTTTCTCTTTGTCTTGTCTCCATTGGGAACCAATTCTCATTAGTAATGAGAATTCTATTAGTAATGTCCTAATAGAAGTTGAGTCTCGTATTTAGATCCACTTAGTTTTTCTGAAGCTTAAGCAGTTGTAGCAGATAAAGTACTATAGCAGATTTAGCTACTTGACAGTGGATTGTTACAGGTGTCTTCAGCATGTAAAAGTAATGTAGTGTTGATAAATGAGGACAGCCTCTGGACAGGGAGGAACCCAGAATAGCTTTGAGTTGCTGAGATGGGGGTTGCATGGGTATCTCTTCAAGAAGTCGTCTTCTTTCAAGGCAGAGAACTGTAGCTCTTCTTAAGCTCTCACTGCCTGAATCTTCAGATTTACTGTCAATGGCACACCTCCCAAATGCCCTAAAAACACAGCTACAGAGCAGGAAGTTCTGTCTGTGATGGTCAGTTTGTGGTGGAAAGGAACAGCAAGCATTGGAACATCAAAGGAACACCACGTGTGCCTCATGGACACTAGTAGCAGTGGAAATGGACTGTTTGCTGGGGACTTTTTGCAGAGCTTGGCTATGTAGAGTCTATGAGCCTGTGCTTTCCAAACATGCAGTTTGCAGTCATTTTCCTCCTGCCCCATTACATTGCTCAGGTGGCTTTTTACTTTGAGATAAGGGGATTTTAGATGGCACTGTCAGTGAAGTCCTTCCTGGGCTGAAAGTAACAGGTATTAAAAAGGAAGGAGAACACAGAAGAGCAGAGTCTCTGGGAGTGCAAGGAATGGGCAAGACTGTGTGTGTGGAAATCACAACAGCAATATGGTGGTATTGCCCCAACTTTGAAAATTACTTGCTGCCTAATTAAGTGTCCAGACATGGTAGAGTAAAATAATTGAGCAACAAGGGTGATAAAGGAAACAACACTAATAGAGAGGCAGGCATCATGATTTTGTGGCTTCATTAAGTCAATTTTTAATCTACTTACTTTAATGGAGCTTTTGCATGGGGGCCCCTCTTGCTAGACTTAGGAACCCTTCGATACTTTTACAACACCGAGCCCCATGTCCAAGTGAATCAGACCTACCTGCAGATCCCCCCACCTTGCACACCAGTGACACTGCCCTAGAAGCAGCTTGTGCTTGTTAAAATAGTCAGATGTTGCATTAAAGCAAGCAGTGAGGTTCACTGGGTTGTGCCATGTTGAAGTGCTTGCCTGTTTTGTGGAGAAGTGATGGAAGTACTTGAGAAATGAAGCTTGTTGCAAAGGGGACAGATGGGGATGAAGGATCAAGCTGACCCCATCATCCTGTACGACACCAAGGCCTGTATTCTTTCCCTGGTTCTGAGGTAGCATTATAACAGAAATGTATTGATCAGGAGTGGCACTTGGGGTGGTAGAAAGCAACTAACCAAAGCTTTAATGTCCTTGCAGAGGAGCAGTACTCCATCATCTCCCACCAGTTCTTCTCCGACTGGCTCCGGCGGAGACATGAGCTGGGGTGACAGAAAAGGGCAGTGGCTGCGCAGGAGGAGGCTGGATGGTGCTATTAACAGAGTTCCTGTTGGCTTTTATGAGAAAGTGTGGAAGATCCTTCAGAAGGTAAGCTGACTGCTGTGGAGGAAGAAGCAAGCTGGAACTTGGGGAGGTAGTGGTGCAGGGGTGGCATCTTGCCAGGAGTGGAAGTTGGTAGACAGGTGGAAACCAGAGTCGCTGGTAGAAGGGTGTCTCTTGAACATAAAAGGGCTCCAGTAACACAAGTTCACATGTTTCTTTGAAAGTGTGTTTTTCTCTGAAACCACCAATGCTGAATTTTGGTTGAATGATTTTGTTCCACTACTGCCTGTTGTGCATCCCCTGGCCTAATGCACATTGTCAGTGCCCCTAAAAGCCATGGCAATACAATGCAGTTCTGTGCTCCAGGTCAGAAAGACTGTGAGAAATGAAGTAGGAAACTGCTCTAACTCTTCCAGAATGTTTTGAGACCTCTTGCTGGCTTTTCTGAGGTGTATGGTATTCATAACCTTTTTTGTTTGTTAGTTTGGTTTTTAGTGAAAAGTAAGTCCTTGCCAGCATCTTGGATATCCGGGGTATAGAAATGAAAAGAAAAAAAGCACCTGTCCAGGAAGAAGGAGAGGGGAATTACAAATTTTAACTTATTTCAAAGTGATTGTGCACCTGTTTTTCTGCTTTGCTGGATACAGGCCAGCATCTGGCACTTTGCAGCCCTGAGCTGTTCATGCTTGCTTAGTTGGAAAAAGAGTGCATCACCAATTTAGGCTGGTTTGTCCTTCTAAAATCCCTTACACTGAAGCTGTTAGTGTTGATGTCAGCCAAGACAAATCATATATGACCTCTTTACTGTTTACTAATAGGATCTTCCAAAAGAGTGAGGATCACTTCTGACCTAATGTAATAGCTAGGAGTAATTGTATTTTTTTTCTGGCTGTTAAAATGAATTGTGCTTGTCTTCAATATTTCATTCTTAAAATCTCTTTGGACTATTCATCAAATCTGTCTCCACTTCTTGGTGTGTTTCTATTCCATACCTCACGTACCCAGATGTGTCCCTCCTTAACTTGCCTTTTCACCATTTAGGTTTTGTCACTGTTTTCTTTATACCACATGTTATTTCTCTCCCCCAGTGGCTGACATCCTGAGGTGTGGTGTCCTGGATCTGAAACACATAACAAAATGTTGTCCTAGCAAAAATGAAAAAAAGATTTTTGCTTTTGTGGTCTGTTGTCTTGCTTTTGTGTTATCTTTTATTTCCAAATCCTTCCAGAAGAATGTTTCCATCAATTTGTTTCCCTCCTTTGTGTGCCTTTGCTGTAGTGGCTCCTGAAGTGCTCTGCTTCGTTAGCTGGGCTGGAGCACAGCATGCTCTGGTGTGTCATGTCAGGCTATTTCTAATCTTTGCCAGTTACATAATAACATCTTCAGGAAGGATAAAATAATATTTTTGAACAGGGCTTTTTGTGTCATTTGGGGGTTTTTGCTTTGTTTTTTTTTTCCTAACTGAAAGTTGTTATATATTGGCTTATAACAGAGAACCCTCAGATTGACTTGCAAGAACTGTAATTTCTGTTCACTCTTTCAGTGCCATGGTCTGTCCATTGATGGGTATGTCCTTCCTTCTTCAACCACCAGAGAGGTACAGTAAAATGCCCATCATTTTCTAGCCACATGTCTGAATGTTTGGTTTGACAGTGCAAGATGCAGCAGGGCCTCTGTTACAGATCCTTGGTTTTACTTTTAGAACATCTGGACCTTCCCCCAGCACCTCTGCCAGTTTTCCTGGGTTTGTGCAGGTGAATTCCTGCTAGGCAGGCCTGGGAGGAGGCTCGTGACAGGTCTTCCCTTTGCTGAACCTGCCTTCTGCACCCTTACTGTCCCCCTGTGCCCACTGGGCTGGAGGCTCCAGAGAAGGGTGGCTGACAGCAGCCCTTTGGGGGGAAGGTGAGGCAGCACAGACTTAGTGGAATAAAGCAGACACATTGCTTGCCACTTTTTTTTTTTTTTTAATATGCTGCAACAGCAGGCAGTGTATTTTGGCTTCACAGTCTCAAAAGTAAATACCAATTCTGTATGATTGTTTCTAACCAAAGCTTTGACTCTTTAAATCCATAATATTTTCTTGTATTTTTTTTCTTAGCTGGATTCTGTCTTTAGGTGCTCTGGCAAATTTTTAATTCACATCTATAAAACAAACTCTTGTGAACAGTAATCTGTCAGTGCAAGGGTGGTGTTTGTGTGCCCAAGACTGTTTCCCTGACTGTTTCCCTCAGATTTGTCTCTGGCTTCCTTCTTTCTTGAAGAACTGTGGTAACAGCTGAAGAGAGGAGCTGGAATTTTCTGCCAAATTTAAATGTTGGGGTTTGTGGGGGGGTGGGGTTCAGAAAGCAGAGCTTTATTTATCCCTACTGTGCAGATAAAGAGACTTCTATTTTTAGCCTGTCAGACCTGGACAGTATCTAATTTTGCTGTTTAAAGCAATTGAATAAAATAAGCACAAACTTCCTAAGGCAGCGTAACATCCACAGAGCTATGCCAGTGCAAATTAAGTTGCTCTACAAACAGAATAGTGATATTCCTGCATGGCAAAGCTCAGGGGTTATTTAAAAATCACCCCTCTAAGCAGGTGGTTGTTTTTAAATCTCAGCAGTGAGTTCGGCTTTGCAACTCACCTGCAATGCCAGAAAGAGATGTGCAAGGCAGAGTGTGCGAGATCACAGCCTGAGGAGCAAAGAGTTAATGTGCCAGCTCAGCATCAGCAGCACTGTGTGAGTGAGATGTGTGTGTGACAGGGCTGGAGCAGGCTTCTGGACGTTGTGTAACTGTTTGCAGAATCAGGTCTAGCAACATGAAAACTTTGTGTAAGTGCTAAAGCCGCGCAAACATTTTGTTCACTTCAGTCAGTCTGCCCCCACGTGCGGAGAGGAGCATATGTCTCAGTGCTGGCAGGATGTGAGGAGCTAGTCTTTTGGATTTGTCAGTTTGTCTTTCCATTTCCACTCCAACTTGCCAGATGACCCCGTGCGAGATCAAGTTTGCAGTGCACGTGGAGTCGGTGCTGAACCACGTCCCCCAGCCCGAGTACCGGCAGCTGCTGGTGGAAGCCATTCTCGTCCTGACGTTCCTCTCCGACGTCGAGGTGAACAGCATCGGGGGCATCATCCACGTGGACAGAATCGTGCACATGGCCAATGACCTGTTTCTGCAGGAGCTGGTGAGCTCAAAGAGCAGGGGGGGAAAGCCTCCTACTTTCAAAATTACCCCCTGCTCTTTTTCTAATGTGTGTGATGAACTTGATTCTGTCCTGTCTCTTTCTCCTACAAAGGCCAAATCACTTAAGTATCTTCTGGAAATATATTTGGGAAAACTAATGTAAGAATTGTGGGAGATTTAAAGGGAATAAAATTGTAGTGGCTAACAAGCTCTGAAGTACAAGGGGAGATTGAAGTGAAGTCCTGCTTTATCAAAGCATTACTATTAGCAATATTTGAGTAATCCCACCAAAGGACAAAAACCCATATATTCTTCATTTACTTGCACTGATCCAACTAAGTCACGTGGGCCCTATAGTAATCCTGATTAAGGTTTTCATGAGGGGAAAGAGAATTGCTTTCAGTATTTAGCACAGATAAAAAATCATAACATGGTGGGTTTTTTTCCAATAAATAAGCATGCATGCCTAACTTGCTCTACTTCTTTGCTTGTGTCTTTACAGAAATCATTTGGAGCTACTGGTAGTATCTTGGAGAAAGACACAGCCACAGGAATTTGCCACTTTTTTTATGACAGTGCTCCCAGCGGGGCCTATGGCACCATGACTTACCTAACAAAAGCCATAATTATTTATTTACATGATTTCCTGCCCAGCACAGGCTGTGCAATGCAGTGAGTGATGCCTCACACGGGAGGGAAGGCTCTGAGGCTCTTCCTCCCCAGTTCCTGTCACAAACCCCTTGGTTGGTAGCTGCCTGTGTGTGTGCCGTACACTCCCCCAGCACTTGGCACTGCTGGGGATGCTCTGTGCACACCTACTGCTGGGGACAGGGAGATGGAATTTGGCCTGGTTTTAGGAGAGTGTGCAAGAAATAACAAATAATGAGGCTTATTCTGCCCAAAGTGCATAAATGTAATTCATATTAAATTAGCAAGAATTATACAGTTCTGCCAAGGGGAAAACAGATTACTCTGCGGTGATCAAAAGGCATAGTAAAATGAGGGAGCTGCATCTCAGGCAGAGAGTCTCACAAATAAGGGAAGTGATGGAATTCATTAATTTTTCTCATGCTGTGTGTAAATGTACATCATTGTGAATCACTAATGCACAGTCTGAAACATCCAGGGAAATGTAAATTAGAGGAGTAAGAATAACTTGAAATAACGTAGTGATATTTTTAATACACTTTTTTGCTGAATCTCTTCTCGTTTGCACCTAGTCAGTGCAGGGCTAATGCCAGTAGGGACAAACTTCCTACAATATCCACTAATTTGAGAGGAGAGCCTCTGTCAGGAAGCTCCATCTGTCTTTAATCTGAATAGCTTCCTTCCCTGCATTTCCAAGACTTTGGAGACAAAATCTCAAGACTCCAGCTTTTCCAGTGTGACAGACAGTTTTATGCCTGTAATCCTTTCCTCTGAATGGAGCAAGATAAACCTCTTCCACTTGAGTACCCTTTCTAAGTCTCCTGATCATTTCCCTTGCAAATAGCCTCAGAATTAAGACTGGTATAATTGTGGCTTTTCTAATGTAGCATGAGTTTATGGAAGGCTTTGATGTTTCTCTTTGTTTTGTTTTGGGTTTTTTTTCTTTTCTTTTTTTATTTCCTTTTTCATTTTTTCTTTTTCTTCTTTTTAGTTTGAAGTCACACTGGTCTCATGTAATTAGAGGTTGGGCTGCCTGGAAATCTCCTTGCAGACAGTTTCCAGGTTAATGCTGTCAATTGGAAGCTCTGTGGTGCTGCAGGGAGTAGGTGCATCCTGCATGGAAATGACTCCATGGCTATTTAAATTGAAAACAGAGGTAGGCAGCCTCTGGAGAGGAAAACCCTGCCTTACCCCACAGGCACTGGCTGTGGTTTTCCTTGTGCCTGTGCTGCTGGCTTTGCCACCAGCCACATGTCAGCATCTGGCTAACAGCTTAGGAAAGTGGCAGTAGCTTCAGCATCCCATGGCCACAGACAGGCTCCCTGAGTAGCACTGCTGCCATGTGAGCAGAAAGCATCAGAGCAATTCTGGCTTGCCAGGTAGAGGGGAAAAGAGCAGATAGGCCTGTAAAAATAAGTACTTTCTGAGCTATATATAAGCCTGATAAGCTGTTTCTGTGAGCTTCCCCTCCACTCTTTCAAAACATAACTGTGCCATTTGTATAGTTGTTTTTTGGGGGGGGTTTTTTGGTAACAATAGTGTGTGGGTGCTTTTGAGAGTGAGGTTTTCATTTCCAGTAGAACTAATGTCGTGTCTCACTTGCCAGCCCTCATGGTCCCGGAAGGTCTGAGCTCCAAAGGCCGTGGCACCCTCCCTGCTGTCCCTCTACAGTCACTGCTGCTGTAGCAGCATCTGGGAACTGGCTCAAGAGAGTGTAGGTATGGGAGGCCTTCGTGTGAAGAGATTTAAGGTTTTTTCAGAGACCAGAGGAGTTGGTAGTCCAGAGGACCAGGAGCTCTGTGTTAACCACCATGGGAACCGTGGGCCTTTGCAGGGGCCAATATAAAGTGACAGTTCAGGTGCAATTAGCACTTGGGTGTGGAAGTTATTTTATTGGCATAGTGCCTGTTTTGTAAGGGCTTGCCTTTGTTATTGTTTGGTTTGGGTTTTTTAACTTTTTATATGTATTGTGAGAGCTGACGTGCCTGGTTTCCCAGTAGAAGGAAGTAAAATCCTTTGTCTAGTTTAAGCAGATGTGACAGTGCAGAGCATAAGCACAAGACTAAGGTGATGTTTTTTTATTCTACCTGGTATCATAAAAAACGTAGTAGCAGTTATTTTTGCTTTTCTTCCTGAATCCTAGATTGAGAGAGATGCAAGATGACTTTTTGCTCAGACTTTTAATATATATTTTTTTTTTACCTACTGTGTGAATTTATTTTCAGAACCAAGAAGGCTGATACTGGTTTTCCATGCAGCACCTGCCTTGAAATCTAAAGCAGTGAAATGCGTAGCCTAACATACCTGGACACCCCTTAACACTTCTTTGTTTTTAAATGGCAGTGTCATTGGTATCTTTAATATCAACTTCACAGTATGACCTAGGTTATGGTATATTCAGGATGTCACAATGAATTCCCATGTGGAATGCAGACAATTGGTAAGTATTGATGTGGTAATTTGAAGAGTTTGAAGGTATTTGGTGGTGAAGGGTAGTAACTCAAACACAAGGCCAGTGGAAGGCAAACTTACGTTACTTGCAGGGTCAGGCACAGCTGCACCTTGCTGCTGTGTTACTGCTCAGAGCAGAGAGTTGCCTTGCAGTGCAAACCCAATTATGCAAGTAAGGTTTTTCACAGACCCCCTACTCTGTTGAGGATCCCCTGTGTGTGTGAGGCTGCTGCCAAGCAGAGCTGGCACTGGCAGTGGCCAGGGTGTGCTCCCAGATAAAATACAGGACGACTCTGCAGTTTGTGCAGGGCTGAGCTAATTGGCAGAGGCTCTCCTTGGCTGTGCAGCCTCCCTGGGGAGCCAGCAGAGGATGACACTGCCAGCTCCCTGTCCCTAGAAAATCATTTATGGAAAGAAGGCAAAGGTGAACAGACCCGTCCTGTGCCTCAGAAACAAGGGCATTAGTGAATTAAAATAGACTCACCTGAGAGCTGCTCATGCCAGCCTGCTGGGCCCTGCTCCCCCAGGCAGTTTGCAGCTGTGGGGACAGGAGCACCTGTACAGTGCTGGGGCAGTTGGGTGTGGCTGGAGGCAGGCAAGGGGCTGGGAGGAGGAAGTGGCAGAATAAGGATCTGTGTCCAGCTCAGAGCTCATACCACGTGCTGGCCCCAACTCTGCTCCCCCAGGCCAGTGTCTCCCCTGCTCAGGCTGTTGCCTTCTCCCTGCTGCCAACAGGGACATGGGTTTGTCAAACAGATCAAAAGCAGCATTGATCTCCCTCAGCTGCTGGTCCCACAGGTAACTGTGAAAACTGAATGGGTGTCGTACAAAGTTTGCCTGGCTTCTCTCCTGCTAATTGTAGTCTCCTTTCTCAGGGAAAGAGTCCTGCTTGTTCCTGGAAGGTGCAGGTGAGCCACACAGTCCTTGGCTGCCCTGCAAAGGGGCAGCCACTTTCTGTGGGGTAGTGAAACAGTTGGCCCGCCCCATGTGGGCATGGGACACTGCAGGAATGTGTCACCCTCTGCCAGTAGCCAGGGCCTTGAGTGAAGCGAGAGCTTGAGTCAGTCCAGGTCCAACCTTGGGCACTTTTTGGAGTGGCTGGCAGGTGGGAGCAGAGTTGCCAGAAAGCAGGAGAGAGATGCTACCAGTGGTGGCATCTGCAGCTGTAGGGTGAGAGCTCAGCACTCGTCTGCAGGCTGATTCAGGCGCTGCTTAAAGGACCAGTCACATCTGGAATATTAAGTAGCTGCTGCATAGAATCATGACTGAAAAAAAGGGATTGAGGATGGGGGTTATAGATGAGCTTCAGCTCAAACTGTTTGGATTTAAGTACAAGCAGCAGGGCTTTTTCCAACTCCCAGTTTCAGTCTCAAGTGGCATTTATTCCCAGCATTAGATGTTTCACAGTTACTCCCCCTGCCACTCCCCTTCTGTCAGGGGTCAGGGGACTCTTTGTGCCACCAGCAGCTGACAGGACGGTTCTTTCTTTTTTGGCTCAGTGATTCAGTTCCTCTCATACCTCAGTCCTGCATCCCCAAAAGGCTCTCACTATCTGCCAAGTGAAGCTGTGCTGTGACTGTACCTTGGCATCTCCTCTCAGGAAATGATCCCTCAAGGCCAGTCTCCTTCATGTCAGGTTCAGGGATGTGTCCTTAGTGGGGGGCATCCACACTGGAGGCTGCCAGCCATCCTTCAGAGCTCCTGTGTCATTGTGCAGCCTGGCTTTGTCCTCTTTACTGGGGCAGGTGGCAAAAGGGGACTCCAGAGCTGCAGTGTTCCACCTTGTCACTTCACACCCACCACATGGAAGCCAGCAGTGGGAAGCAAGATCCCAGCACACAGTGGTGTTTGGCCATTGTAAGTGGAGCCTTTTTGTCACTCTACTGGAATAAGGTGGGCCTGATCATCACAGTGCATAGATCAGAATAACTGCATGCTAAAAATATACAGTATGTATTACCAATGCCATTAAAGTTTTACTGTAAATTTTGTTTGTACTATTCAAGATTTTTCTTTCCCTTCCCCCAAGGCAGTAGAAATAAGAATGTGCATGTTTGTTCATTCATCTGTCAAATTACAAAATACTTCTGGAAAAGTGTTCTGTATTTAATAGTAAAAAATAAGATTTAAGAGAGACAACAGTGCCTTAAGCTTGGGCTGCTGTTACATTCTGGGATGATAAACTTGGAAGGATGCTTTTTTTTGTATTTTCAACACTTCTATTAAATGAAACTGAGCTGCTTTACTTAGCTCATCTTTAGCTATTAAAATTTAAAGAGGGAGGAGGCTGGAACTTATTCTACTGAAAAAGCACTTTATGTGCATTGGATTTACTGAGGCTGAACGAGGTAATACAGTTACCAAAAAGCTCCTGACCTGATGTTGCTTTCAGAGTGTAAGATGAAAGAGAATTAGGTCCAGATCTCCTGACTTCTCCCCCTTGGGAATTGACAGGGTAGTACTGGCAGGAATGGGAATACTGACTTGGAGTCAGGGAAAGGAGACAATGTGAATACGAGAGTCTTCCATCTTGCTGCCTTCCAAAAACTCAATTTCATAATTTCTCAGTTTCCTTTTCTTAGGATAGAACTTATGTTTAACTATATGCAAGAATATTTAGATTTGATAGTATCAAAATATGTTTACTCTTGTGTTCTTACTCATCTCTGTTTTTAAGAAACCCAGTTCATCTTCAGGGAGAATGTTCTATGGTGATCAGGGCAGGGTACCAAAACACAGGCAAAGAGACACCCCACTCAGGCATTGTTCAGAAAGCTGAAGCTTTATTCTGTGATCTATCATGTGTTGCATTAACATGCTGTGGATTGAGCCTTCTTTAAGGTGATGGGTTATCACAGAATCACCAAATCCCAGAATGGGTCATGTCGGAAGAGACCACAATGAATCATCTGGTCCAACCTCCCTGCTCAGACAGGGTCATCCCATAACACATAGCACAGGACTACATCCAGATGGTTCTTGAATATTTCCAGTGAGGGAGACTCCACACCCTCTCTGGCCAATCTGTTCCAGTGCTCGGTCACTGCACAGGAAAAAAGTTCTTCCTCATTTTCAGGTGGGACTTCCTGTGCATCAGTTTCTGCCCATTGCCTCATGTCCTATTGTTGGGCACCACCGTGAAGAGCCTGGCTCCATCTCAGAAACAGTTATGATTGTTTCAGAGCTCCAAATCCCAACAAATGTGGGGAAAAGTAACCAGAGGCAAGAGGAAATCTAGTGCAAGTGTAAAAACCTTTCAACTAAGATCCTTTAAGTTGTGCCTGTAAACTTTTGGAAGGATAAGAGATTGACCTGGAATGATTTAATTCCTCTGCATCATGCAAAGAGCAAGATTAAATGGAGGACTACATGTTTTAACCAGATGCTTATTCCCTGTTTTCCTCTCCTGCAGTGGGCACCCCACAGCCAGCCTCTCTTGTGCCTGTTCCATCAGGGTGGGTCTGATATGTTCCTTGTGGTTATCAATGCTCTCACCTGTCACTAAGGACTGCTGACAGACACATACCAAAGTCTCTCTTCCTACACAGCTGTAGGCAAGACCTTGGCAATGTTCAGGGATCAGATTGATGGGGAAGATGCCACCAAGAGGAGGGGGTGAATTGTAAGGTCCTGGCAGTGTGTGGCAGTGACATAGTAATGTAAGTGTGGGTTTTCATCTGCTCTGTCCCATTATAAGCAGGTACAGATCATCCAGGAAGGGCTAAATAAAGGCTTGCACAGTGACCCTATCAAGCAGCCCTTTTATGACTAATGACAGCAAGCTGAGCTTCCAAGACAACTCATAAGAAGTTCTGCCTTTTCATGAGGTTGCCTTTTTCTCAAGTCTGTGAACAACGTGAAAGGCCTCTAAAAATTCATTGAAGTCAATGTGGCCATCTTTGTTGTAGTCAATGCTGAGGACTAACTTGTCAATGGAGTCATCCTGTACATCAATGCCCAGGTGAGAAGTAAAGAGTCTCCATGTCTGGCTGAATTCCTCAAGAGAAATCAAACCTAAAGGAGACAGACAATAGATTGATTTTTGCAGTGTTGTTTCCCCTTCCTGCATAAACACACACATGCACATTCCTTCACTGCAACAAAGTTACCTGCCTACCATGGGGTTAATGCTTTTATGATTGAAGCACATTTTTACTTTAGGAAATGGTTGAATGCTTTTGACAGTGGAATTGAGAAAGCAGTAAAGAGTAAGACAGAGTTAAAGGGAGAAAAAAACCCCCAAAGGCTGTAGTCAATACTGGAGTTGGGATGTGCGAGAATCTTTTCATGTTAAGCTCTGTGCACTGTCCCTTATATGGTTGCAGCCTGACTGCTTAAAATAGTTTCCACTAAACTGGAGAAATGACATCACTCTGGCTCCTCTTTATTTAGAAGCCTTAAGGAGGAAACACATTGGGGAAAAGATAACTGGTATAGGCTCCCTAGAGCTGACACAGTGAAGTTACCTGGACTTACCTGAGTGATCTTTGTCAATGATGTTAAAGATGATCTCCAGATCCTTTCTGTATCTGCACAGTGTTTCCACCAAAGCTGGCTGAGCCTGGTTTTGAAACCACATACAAGAAGCTACTCAGACCTTGGTTGGAGTTAATTTAACCTACAGAATACCTACTATCCAATTTCCATTTTCCCAGTTTGTCAAATGTTAAAAAAAAATCTTCATGCCTGAGTTCTCTGGAATGACACTTCTGTGTCTGCCCTGAGTAATAATCAGATAAAACCCGTCACTTTCAGATGGCAGGGCAAGGGGGAAAGGAGCCCTTCACACCTCCTACCTTCAGTAATTACTTGTGGAAATAATCTTGGATAATCTAGGGAAGATGGCATGGACCATGCACTCATACAAAGCACTCACTGTACAGATGGGAATGGATCCTGCTGTTTAGGAAAGTTACGATGATATCTCCGTACCAAAGCACTATGCAGCCATTTGGTAACAACTGGGCTCTGTAGAACTGACCTCAGATACCATTAAAAACATCTAAAAGTCCATCCACAAATGTGACTTCCTCCCACAGGGGCCTTAAGTGCCTCTGGAGCTTGTTTGAAAAGCTCATTTCAAAGAGTAAGGGTTGAGTGCTCTGGGCAGGATTTGTCACATCTCCTCAGCTCCGTTATCTAAACGCCCTCGAGAGCCAAGAGAAAGTAAGAAGCAGTTCTAGCATGTGATTCATCCAACCTATTTTAAGCATCTACCTTAGCAGGGAATGATGATTCGTACCCTAGCAGTGCTCATTTTCCTCCAGTGACTATAAAAGGAAGCTCAGCAACTAGTTCAGATGTAGATGTCTACTTGATGGGCCATGCCACTGTCTTGTGCTTCAATTTGCACCAAAAGTTGTTCCTCCAAGAATTGAAAGGAGGTGTTTTCCTCTTTACCTCTTTCATAGGTTGATCCATTTTCAAATCATAAAAACATGACATGAAGTCAACTTCTCCATCTGGGTTCATCTGTGCTAACTGAGAGCGCAGCATCCTCCAGGGCAGTTCCAGCTGCAGGACAGACTCCATCGCTGCAGCCCAGTCATTGACAGAAATCCTGCCTGCCAGAAGGGGTCAGGTCATGGTTAAAAGTACAGGACACAGCACACATCAGTCACCAGCACAAAGGGTTACAAAACACAAGGATTTTCTCTGAACCCTGGGATAAAAGCCCTCTTAACAAAGGAGCAGTGGGGTTGGACTAGGCATTTCCACAGGTCCCTTCCAGCCATAGTTATGATGCTGTTATGATGTTCAACATGTTTTAACACCTTCTGAGAAAGCTAGATTATGCCATTAAGAGTTTTATGCCACTTCAGGTTTCAGCTGAGCTGCAATTAGAGTGACATGTGGCTGAAAACTCAACCAGACAGAAATATGTGAAACAGCTGTTCAGTGGCCAAAGAAACAACATCATGTTATTGAGTGCCCTTGTAAGGACACAGTCAAGTTAGAAGCCATCACAAGGAAAAGCTGTATTTGTGGCAGAAATCAACTTCTTGCTTTTACATAAATGTTCATCTATTAACTTAGCACTGACTGTTCTTCAGCTGAGGGGTGAGTGTGTGTCTGCTAGAGGCACAGACAGGCTGTGTGTCTGCGGCATAGGCAGGCAACCTTCCTCAGGTACCTCCCAGACTTAGGAGACCCATTCACCCTCCCCACCTGAGACCCCAGTTTCCTGTCTGACACATTCTTAAGATGCTCCTACATGAAGGTGGTGGTGACCTTTGAGCTTCCGGAACTGGATTTGCCTGCTCAAACTCTCTACACAACAGCAAACATCATTTCTTTATTTGCCCATGTCTTTCAGTTTTCTTTTTCCTACTTCAAGCTTCATCCCCTCAGGTTGTTTGCAGCTAAGCCCTTCCCAAGGCCTATCCTCCTCTGGGGTCATGAAGAGCAAGGTCAACCAGCCCCCGCTGCCCTCAACCTGACACTGGCAAGCAGGCAGGCCTCATCTCCATGGGATTTGTCCCCTCTGCCCCCCCCACACATGGAAACTGTTTTCCCCATGGTGACAACTGGACAGAGAGGAAGTTGTACCTGTGCCATTTACATCGTATTGTGCAAAAGCACTGGTGAGTTCAGACCTGTGAGCATAAATCTTCTCTCGTAAGGACTTTAAGGCAGATGATTCAATTGTACCTACCCTAGGAGGAAAAAAAATCAGCAGATTATTAAAGGATTAAAATCCTCTAGCATCCTATGCTTTTCAACACTCATTACAAAATTCTTATATCCTTTAATGTGTAGTATGTTTAGGGTCAAGTATGTTTAAGTAGGATGACCCAAAATGCACTAAAACACATAAGACAACATTCGGGGGGGAAAAACCCCAAACCAAACAAAACCAACCATGCTCTATAAGAATAATCTGAGTTTATGAGATAATTGAGTTTATGCAGGTAATTCTAAGCTGCTTTCCTTTAGTAATCTGACCGCACTACTAGGCATGGCAAAGCTGTCATGATAAACTTTGAGACTCAATTCATAACAGGATTTGTCCAGATTAACGCTGCAGCCTTCAAGCAGACAGGTGCAGGCCACTTATGAGTCCCTGACAATAGTCTGTTCTAACTGCTTACCTCACCTAATTACCTTTGGGAGTTTCTCAGGAAACCAAGAACATGTTCTTAGAACTAGAACATGCACTTAGAACATGTTCTGTCTACTGTATTAATTTTTAAACTGTAAAATAGAAAACCAGTGAGGATCAATGCAAATGGATGCCTATTCAGTTATTCAATCAAGCTCGAGATTTGCAGGTGCAGTCACATGTGAGGTGAGCCCACGCCCAGCGCATGCAGCACACAGCTTTACCTCTGGCGGAGATTCTGCCTGCGCGTGAACCTGCTGACCTGGTACTGCACAAACCGCGGGGTCAGCTCGGGATTCAGCTTGATGTAAGCGCCCCGGTTACTGCCCTCTTCGTAATAGTTAGAGGCAGAGAATATGGTGATCACCTGACACAGGAAACAAAGAAACTGCATTGGCCAGAACAGCTCTTCTTGACACTTATTTCTGAGACTGATCTGAGAAAAAAATTCCAGGTTACAAAACTATGTGTCTACATGTAAAACTGTGTCATTCACCAAATTGCTCTTGCCTTTTGAGTCAGAGCTCTGGACCTTTAGTTTAGACCTGTCAGACTTCAAAGAACAGTGAGATATATCATGTTGTTTAACAGAAACCTCTTTCTAAGAGAGACCTGATTTTCAGGATTCTTGTTGGCCTCCCAATTGAGCATGTTAGAAAGCAGGGCCAGAAGAGAAATCAGTAAGTTAAAGGCTTCTAGAGCCTTAGAGCATCTCTTGAACTGTACTTACACACAACTCTTGTCAGGGATTTTGTTGATGTCCATTTGTTTTCATGTAAGTAATAAATTGGTCCCCACTCCCTAAAGCTGTAAAGAATTTTGTTACCTGGAACTCAGTAATTTGTTGTAACATCTATTAAGGACAAAGTTCCCCCAAACCCAGTTTAACAAAGTGACTCTTTTTTTACAAGAAATTTTGCAGGAAAATCTACTGTGGATGTTCCTGTGAAATTCACAGAAGAATTCTGCTTCACATGGAAGCATCTTACCTTCCCATCATGACTGATCTCGTAACCTTCTGGCTTAAATTCATGAGACCTGATGAGCATCTTCAGATTATACCTCTCAAACAGCTTGGCAGTGACATCAGGACCAAAGTAACAGCCTCCTCCTCGACTCTTGTTTGGTGTACAGCCATTTTGGCTCCTTGGATCACTCCACAGAATGTCAAGGATCTATAAATAGCAAACTCAAGCAAGTCAGGACTGAAGTAGGGGAAGACTGATAGGCTATGGCTGTCTAAAGTCCTGGGCACAGCAAAAGCCCCACAGTACAGGGAGAAAACACATCCAAGCTAACACATAGGTCTTGGGGTTTTTCCTTCCTTTCAGGAGCGTATTCTCTTGGGTTGAGACTTTTGTTCTACTTTTTAAGAAACATTATCTAGATTTTGGATGAAATCTTTTGTTTCAGAATAAATATCATTTCAGCAATGTAACTGCTTTCACAGCTGAAGTTTTCAGACTTGGGCAGGTGCATCAGGAACAGTACCTGGGCTATTTCAAAGACAAAAAAAGCTGCTTTCTTCACATGTAGGTAGGAGAGGCAATTTCTATTTCCCAGCACAGACTGGATAACCATACTGGTCAGTAGTTTTACCTAAGCTTGGGAGTACCTGCTCCAAACATGACAAGAGTTGCCTTTGGCTTTACTGTTTTCAGTTAGATCATGTTTCAAACCAACATTTTACATATTAGCATTTTAGCAGAGTTCAGACATGAAGATGAATTATCATGGTTTAATTCTAGTCAGTAGCAAACATAATTCAGAATGTGTTTGTTTAAACTTTTCTGGGAAAGTTTTGCACTAACACATTCCACATTCACATGTTTGTGAGCATGGCTTAGTGTGGATGCTTGATTAGCTGGGGCAGTGTCAGATTTGGGGGTGAAAGAGGAGCCTTGCCTGTGCCCATTATGTTAGTTTGTAGGTCAGATAGGTATCTTGGGAAATCAGATTTTCAGAGAAATTAAGCTTTCCAAATTGTCACAATTTATTAAATGACAGTATAACAAAAGCTCTATATTGGCTCTGATATTCAAGATGAACAGCCAGAGGACAAAATCTTCACACTTCTGAGTAATCTGCCTGTAGGTCTCAGGAGCTGGGTGGCTTTTTTGGGCTATATCAGCATTCAGCTGCCAAAAGCACAGCCAAAAAAAGGCTTTATCTCACCAACAGTCTGACCTGTTTAAGCCAACAACCATTTATGTACCAACAGATCCAACCACATGAGGGCAGGCAAACCCATTTCCTACTGCGCAGTTTCCTCCTAAGGGCTAAGAAAATAAAATACTGGGTGAATTTTACTTGGAAGGTATAAAATCCCAAACCTTTATTACCAGGTCTACAAAAAGCATCAAAAAAACCGAATCGGTATCTAATATACTCCTTAGAGTGACTGCTTCTTGTTAGGAGACAGTTCCCTTAGACTCATAAACACACTGCCCGAACAGAACACTTGCTGAGTTTGTGCGGGAGGGGTTTGTTATCAGCCTGGCTTTGGTTTCACCTACTTGTTTCCATTCCTTCAGGGCGGGGTCTGGAGGCAAATTCGAGCCTGAAGGCTCAGTGAAGCCCGATGAGGAGATGTGTTGAGTCTTCCCTGCAACATGCTGGTTGGCAATGTGTTTACTGGGTTTGGATGTGGGAATTCTCTTCTTTGTTTGGTCCTGTCTGTCTTTCACTGACTTTGGTGGCCGCATCAAAGATTTCAACTTAAAAAAAAAAATAGTTATCATCACAACAACAAAAGTTGATACAGAGTTGTTGGCTGAAAAGCACATCAGCTCGTGTTTCCTGTACTCAGGAAAATTCCTTTAGAGTTCAACTAATGTTAACCCTCATAATGTCCTGAATTCACAGGTTTGGGAGAAGCTTCAGGTATTTGGCATTTGCAGAAATTTTGCTTTATATCTATCAGTAACCAGGCTCTTCAGAGCTGCTTTCATATTCTCATCCAGACACACACACTCATTCCAAACACAGTCAATCTTAAGGTCTCACTATACAGCAAGTAGGGCCTGGGCTCAGGGAAGACACTTCAGCGCCCAGCTTCCCTGGAAACAAAATATATATTCATATTGTACTGAAGGTGAAACCCCATTTGCTTCTGCTCGGACACAGTACCACACTGTTGGTTAATTTGGCTAAATTAAACTGAGAATCAGGAAGACAGTAGTGAAACTGATGAAATGCTACATCAGGCCTTACACTATCAAATCAAACTCCTGCAATGTGCATGGGCATTTGCTTTTTTGGAGTGGAATGCTACGGTTCCATGAATGACCATTAACATGGATTCTTCTCCAGGGAATGTCTTCTCATTTGAAATTTTCTTATACTAGCTTATTTCCAGAACAAAGCCAAAATAAACCCCAAAAAAGCAACCAACCAATCCAAAAAACCCAAAGCAAAAAAAAACCCCAGACCAAAAAAAACCACCCACCAATAAAACATACACTGTCCACAGACCCCCAGATTTTACTCTTTAACAAAGAAAAGGACTAATTCAAAACAAAATGCACAACACAGGGTTATTTGCCAGTATTTCAAACCTGTCAGTTGCCAGCTGTACCAATTAAAATACATCACTTGGCCTTGAGTGACACTGCCCTGGGTTGTGGCCCACACATGTCTCATTAGCAACATTCTCCTGTGGCAGCAACTTTGACCTGTTAATTCTGCATGTCACAGATACCGCATCAGAAACATGCAGAGCTGAGCCCTGCTGAAAGCATGGGCAGAACTCAGCTCATGGTTAAGACACCTCTATCTGTGGTTAGGCACCCAGATTTAGTGCACAGTGGTGCAGCCAACAGAGCCTAGACTCCAATCAAGTATTCATGGCCTTTTTCATATCTTTAAAAGAGACACAACTGACTGTCTTGAGAAGCATTTTTTTCTGCTTTAGAAAATATGAGGATGACAAAAATAGCTTTAGATTCCACAGACATTGATGACAGGGTACACTAAGTTTCTGAAACATTGGTCTCCTATGCCATCTGAGATGTTCCACTATGTCTGTGAATTAGTGGAGGGGCAGACACAAGTCTGGCCTAAAGGGGACTAGTGGAGGGGACCTACAGAGAAGACTTTCTCTGGAGGCAGGCAAAGGCCAGAGGGGACATCCCTGGTCAATGGGGCACTTCCTTGAACAGCATTGGAGACGTGCCTAAGTAATGATCTCCACCTGATCTCCTGGATCTCCATTGACCGTAAGAAGTCTCAGCACCCTGATCACAAGCAGACATCTTGATTTAGTTGTCCAAACTGAGACCAAATCCCACACCATTTTCCGCTGATTTGAAAGATCTGTGTTTGCTCATCATTTCAGAAAAAAACCATGAACATTTCTGTCTTCTAAATCCCCTAAAAGCAATAGATTCTGTTTTATCAAGGCCAGTTCTTGAATTTTGATCCTTCTGGAAAGGCTCTCCCACATGTACAACACTCAGCTGCTGCCAAGGGAGCACCTCACAGGTGGAGAACTTCCCCCACACAACAGATGGCAGAAGCACAGCCCCAGGAAAAAAGGCAGTGCTGGAAATCATGTGGCTAGATTGATTTCTAAAGTGTTTGAAGGAAATGCCCAAGAATCAAGTAGTTTTCATACTTTCTGGCTAATGTGTCATCGCTGCAGGAGGAGGCATCTAAAGCGGCTTTAGCTATTTTAAGGTCAAAAGACCCATGTTATGTGGAGAGCCAGACAACTGGCTCTCAACACGTGCTGCAACCTTCCTTCCTAAGCCCTGACTTTGAAGAAAAATTGGACTATTATTTTTCTTACATGCCTTATACTGCTGCCATTTCCTTTCCTAATGCAAATGACCTGATCCTAGCATTTGTACCACAAAATTTTTAAAAGAAAACAAAGTTACCCTCCCACGAATATGATCTCTTACCTTATTTCTCTCAAGTGCATTCAGGAAATCCAAATCTGTGGTGTCTGAAATCCCCCCATGTAGGATAAGAACTTTGCTATCAATTATAGTGGCAAGGGGAAGCCAGCTAAAAACATCTCGCAGAAGACACAAAATCTGTTTCCAATGGTCCTGTAAAATATACTTTTACATTAGATCCTATTTTTGGAAGATTCTGTTGCTTCTATGTTCAATATTTTGCTGAAGTGTCTGGTACAGTTTATAGGAACAGTTTTGTTCAAGTGATATCCTGAACTGCAACCCTGAGAAACATGTTCTGGCTTTAGGGCCATTTGATTGACTTTGCAGCATTTAGTTTTTTTCTTTCATGTTCACCTCTTTTGTGTTCTTGATTGGTCTTATGGATGTTACTTATTTCATCCCATAGATCTCTGGGCATAAGAGACTAGCACTTAAAATTGTTTTATCAGTTATTCCACTGATAGGCCAAAATAATTTCACCTATACCACTAAAGTAATTCCCTGCTACACCTAAATAAACTGTTTTGAAGTTTTCTTGTTTACACAGGTTTCATTTTACATGTGCAAGACTACAAAAAAAAAAAAATAGGGGAAGGAGGAAGAATCTTACCTTGTACTTTTTTGAAACTTCTTTTGTGAAGCCGTATCTGAAAACAGGACAGCATCATGAACTGTTTTTCAGTATGCCCCTTCTGCATAGTTTCCTGTGCTATGGTGTTTTCCTGGAGGTTTCTAGCCCCCTTTCTCACCTGCCATTCCGTCTCACCTCAGCTGAAATGTGCTTTCCTCCACTTTCTCTTGAGAATTGAATTAAACTGGTTTCTTGTACATAACAGAGGGAACAGAATCCAGCCCAATAACTTTTAGGAGGCCTTTTTGCCAGCTCTACCTTTTAGATACTGGAGAGACATTCCAAAGGAACCTGATGATGGGCAAAAATTCCCACAAAATCTTCAGAGAGTTTTTGTCTTAAATATCATATCATATCATATCATCATATCATATCATCTTGGTTTGGTCTGGAAGGGGCCTTAAATATCATCACATTCCAGCCCCCTGCCATGGGCAGGGACACCTTCCACTAGATCAGATTGCTCAGAGCTTCATCCAACTGTCATGTCTTTTCCCTCACAAGGGACAAGGATTTTGATACCTCATTCTTTTAACACCAAGATATCCTTCATCAAGGGGCATTTTCATAACACTCAGCTTTCAAATTTACTAATGTGCAGCACTGCTAGTCAAAGTGCAAAGCAAAGAGTGATAGACAGGAATACATCTGTATACTCCATACCATGACAGACTTAGTTAATATTTTCTGCTATTTTGGTGAGGAATTTTCCTACCTTGTAGATTAAGTAACTGATCTTGGTTTGCCTTTGTTGTTTGTTGGGATGTTTTCAATTAAGTGCTGAAAAAGTAACTATCATGTGAAATTGATTACCTTTTTTTTATCATTAGCAGGACTTGCCTACGGGCCTCGGACCCAGGTGCTAACACAGAGGCCTGTGTTAAAACAGCAATACATCCTGTGTGCACACATCAAATGATCCAAGGGGTACAGCAGGTTACCCACCAGTCAGTCACTCAAAGACTTTCCAGGGCAGCTTAGAATTGTAGCAAGTAGAACGGAGGAGTTCTCACATCTCTGAGATCCTTTTTGTCTCCAAGTCACACTTTGACTACAGCCAGAGCCACTGGCTGTGCTCACTCCCCTGGCTGCACTGCACAGCTGAGTGCAAATGTCAGTGTTAGAGAACAAGGTGTCAGCTTTCCTGCACTGACACTTCCAACTAATGAAGCTCCTCTGAGTAGAAAGCAGGATATTGACATGACCCTTGTGTTAGAGAAGTGAAATCTTAGTTCAAAATTAACTAATCAGATTTTGCTAAATATCTGCTTTAACTAAAATATCATACTCCATCCATCCTTCCCAATTTGGATACTCTGGAAGCTGCACTAAGCCCTCTGACTTCAATGGATTATGATCAGATCAAAGAGAAGACATGATTCTCATTCAAATGTCTGTGTGTAGTGAGGATGTTCCTTCCCCACACACACGCTGAAAAGGGAAAGCTACACACTTCACTACTTAATAAAACTATTTTAGGGTATCACAGTGGCTAAATTGCATTCAAAAGCTCAAATATTTCTAGTGATAGGCCAGATATTACCTGTCCCACCCCCAAAATCTACCTCAGGTTCATGATGTAGTCTTCATGGTTTCCTCTATTCAAGTGTAAATCATTGGGATAGATAAGAAGAAATGCAAATAGGATTATAAGTATTTCCATAGAATTTTTCCCTCTGTCAACAAAATCACCATTAAAGACATAGCGGTTTTGTTCTGAAGGCAGACCATTCTGCAGAAAGAAAAAACAAAAAGGGCATTTAGAGAGGCTTTATGCTACTGTAATAAAGGAAATAGCACTTAAATTAGATCCCATTGCTAGAAATTCTGAAAAAAAATCCTGCATAATACAGAGATCTAAAATGCAGCATTTCTTTATTTCCATTGCTTAGAATAAAAACCTTCATATCAGACAACCTGAGCCATTAGAGAAAAGAGGACCTCTCTGGCTGTTCTTACAATGCCATCTCTAATCCTTTCCTCTACCTATTAAATTAAATTGAAAGGGATCAAAAAGAACATCAGTCTTGTAGTAAAATATACGTTTTTGTTATTGCAACTGTTGCCAGGAAATTATGCACTTGCAAACAGAAGGGAGTAATTCAGTTTGAATGGAAGATAAGAAATACATGAAATACATATCTTCTGATGCAAGTTTGAATGGATTTCATATATTTACATTGTTTGCAGTGTATGCCTCTAAAACTCCTGAGAAGAGCTATAGTCCAGAGGATATAAAATCTTTAAGACAGAACTTTGAAGAGTTTGAATTCAGTTGCTTTAATCCTGAAAGCACTACTTGAATTTTACTCATGAGAGCCAAGATACACTTGAAAGCTCACAAACCTGAGAGGTTGTATATACAGGTATTTCTTACCTTTTTTTTTTATTATTTTTTTCCTGAAAATACAGAGAAATGCTTTATTATAAATCGTGACTTATTAAAAACAAATATTTTGAACTGATGGTATGTTTTATTTGATTAATTACCAACACATGAACGGGTGCCCTCAGCTTACAGAAAATATAGCACCACCTATATGTAGCTTCATCATTTCCAGTCATGAGTATCAGAAATAGTATTTCAACTTGGACTTGCCAGAAAAGGGAAACCTCTGTTTTCTCAATTGATATGCACAAGAAACATCAATAGAACATCTATAAAATTACATTATAACTGTGGAAGCCACTCTTAAAAGGTTTGGCAGCATTGCAAGACATCCCACTTCTTGTTATCTTTCAGTTATCTACGGTGTCAGTGTCAAGCCTTTCTTGTGTTCCTACATCATTACTGCTATTCTGCCTTAGTGGGTTTATTGCAGAATGCAATAAATGTGGCCAGGGACTTGATGAAATGTATCATTTGAATCCTTATGAGAGCACCCTTTTTTGTCCCACTCAGTGTCCTGTGCTTTCATGTTAGGATGCAGTAGTGAACCCTGGTCTCTCCATCCTGGCTGCTGAAAATTCAGCTTCCTTGGATTTTGCTACAGCCTGTCCTGAGCCCTTTCCAAGTTAACTTGGAAGGGGCCTGTGCTTGCTCTGTGCTCACAGGAATGGCAATGTATGAGACTCTGCTAATGCAGTGGGTTGAAGTGATTTTAAAAAGGAGAGGATGGATTTCAGTAGTGGAACAGACAGCAGAAACTCAGCAGCAGTTTCTGGAAAGATAAATAAAAAAAAAGCTTTGCCTTAAAACCAGTAGGCATGTAAATTCACCAGCAGATTGTGAGTCGACACACAACCACTCCAACTGCAGTCCTCATAGAAAGGGTTTGGAAAAGGTTACACACAATTTGAGTTTTAAACAAGTTTGGTTTGGACTTCCAACTTCAATGTGACATTATAGATTTGTTCCACACTCATGCACTTTCTTTTTCTGTGGTTTCAACCAACAATGAGAGCAAAACTAAATTAAAGTTTACTGCAGCCTCTGACATGTTAGAGAGGCAAACAAGGCCCTCTAATGATTAGCAACTTGCTGCTGGGCATCATTACTGTATCTCCTGGGTTAGTGATTAATTAACTTCCTTTGTTGTTGGCATTTTCTGCTGCTTCAGGCTATTTCTATCTATAGCATCCCTTTAACAATCTAACTTAGCAATACATAATTTAAAATTCAAGTGTTTCAAGGAATATGAGGAAACGCTCTAATTTAATAAAGATTAATGCAGGGACTGACTTACAAACTGGTTATTGAGGAAAAAAAGTGTCTTAGCTTCAGCCAAACCAGGTGTAAGGATTATAAACCAGCTGTAGCAGTGTATCAATATGCTGTAGATTGCCAGCTCTGTGTGTTAGCTGGGAGTGGTTTGTGGAAGTGACAAGCCTGGTCTGCTTGCTGGCCTCCAGAATCCATTTCAGCTCTGCACAGCCCTGTGCAGACCGAGATCACTCCCATGGCATTGTTTAGGATTGCACCCTCTTGTTTAAAGTAGTTTGTACCAACTTGGAGGATGAAATCCCTTCCAACTGAAACAGAGTTTGAGAAGGAGAAAAAAAATGGATCCCAGAAGCCAAATGTTCACTGCTCATCTGAGTAAACTGCTCAGAGGGGACAGAAAATAGTGTCATTTAATTTGCTTCTAAATAACTAATCAGCTCTATCATATGCTCTCTATATTCTCAGCTACTTTGAAATGACAAAACATTTGCCCATTTTATTTGGTTTGATGGAAGGGACTCCCCTAGAAGTTTAACAGAGAACAACTGGATGTTATCTCTACTCTGAAGTCAGTGGGAGTTTTGGCTCTGAATTTACTGAAGTCAGGATGAGAGTTGCCTTTTTTTTTTTTTTTTAATTTTCTTATAGCATCCATTAGGGGGGGGGGGGAGAGAATCGGCATCTGTTTACTCAAAAAAAAAAAAAAAAATGCAGGCTGATTGCAGTTGTAAATATATCTGAGTGTTTATCTCCAAAATAGTTATATTTCCCATTCCAGGGTCTGTGTAGGAAACCAATATGTATCATACTCTTATTCCATCTTTAAAAAGAGAGCTAAACAACGAAAATACTGCAAGCCAAGGACTAGTTAAAGATGGTTGATTAGTAAGAAAAGCAGGACTCTATAAAAAGGTCTGATTATACTTTAACTATACTTCAGGTGTGCACTTGGGCAAAACAACCACATTTGCATTCAACAAGTGTCAGATGCAGTGTAACAAAGCTGGAAGCAGGGGGAGAATGACATCATTTAAACACCTGGTTTAGCTCACTTCAGTCTCCAGTCAGTGCAGATGAATGTGTAAGGATCTGACACAAACCTTTTCCCCCCGGAAAGCTCAAATCAAAGAGAGTACCTGCTCAATCAAAGGTGGTGATTCATCCTGAAGATAAATGTGAAACTAAATACACAACATTTCCTGCATCTTCAGTTAAACATACAATTGTAGAAAAGCTAGCCTGGAGCTTAATTTGTTTTACACATCAGTAAAACAGAGCTATGCTATTTTAGCATGATAAAAAAGGATATGTAAAGGGTGCCCAAAGTACTTCTATTTTGTGCAGACCATGTGATTGCTTCAAAGCTTTAAAAAGCTTTTAAACACCACTCTTTCTTGTTTCCCGTTATAAACAAAAACAACCCCAACAACAAACCCCCCAAAAAACAAAACCAAAACCCCAAACCAACCCAAATGCAAACCAAAGAACCTGCAGGTATCAATGGAAGGCATAAATGAAGGCTTCTGCATTTTTTCTTGACTGTCAAAATTATCCATGGTGTAGTGTTACATCAGGAACTCATTGAGCTCCTGATTTTAGCAGACTTCAGTCAATGTGGAACTTAAAACAGTGGCAGAACTTTGGAGACTCTCCCAAGAGTCCTCTTTAGTTTTAGCTCACGCTGCAGTTCAGCATTCAGGAAAATAATCATCTCCTCTATCTCCTTCACAGTGAGCAGGAGGCTATGAAGAAGGAAAAGCTCTGACAAAGACACCAAACTGTTCCAGAATTTGTGTGTGTGGTATATGCACCACATGAGCAGTTGATAAATCTGTCACATATAATATTTGTTCTTAATAAAAATTCATAAAGTAAAAATGTTGCATCACAGAGTATCTACTTACCTTATAGAATATCAGCAAAAGATCATCCAGGTTTCCATGCAAATCTCCTACAGGAAACAAAAACATTATTGTTTTTTTTAAAAAAATTCTCACAGAGGAGGAAGAAACTAGAATTATAACACTGGAATTACTTGAACCTAATAAGTTTTTCCCCATGTATTCCTTATGTATATAAACCCAGAAAATGCTCCTAAAAGACATTTTGAAATATAATAGACTTCTACATACTAATGAGTTAAAATTTACCAAAGTAGCCCATTTTATACTGCACAACTGAACAGGGACAAGTTTTGATTACTACCAGCAGGAAGTGATGGAGAGTATCAAGAACTGTCCACACCTGTGTGCCTCAATGCCAAGGAATGACAGACTGGGCCCTTTCTCAGAGGTTTGTTTGTTTGTTTGGAACAGGCAGAAGGATTTCACCCCAACACAAAGCATCACTGCAGCACAGATCCCCTGTGCACTTGACTGCATTTCATGCTCACAGAGCCAACCTTCTCATGTCTGTGACTCACCACCACAAAGCTGCAGAAGTTTCAAAACCTCTCTTGTGACAATTTGCTTTTACCACCAATGATTAGGAAAAGAGAAGTGACATTTTTATGTGTGTACGTTTTCTGTGCAACTTTTGATTAATTATGAGCCTGCTGAATTTGTTCTAAAGGATTTTTCAAGCTATAATAGATATTTATCACATATGTGGATGCAAACATTTCAGGTATATATTTAATCTGCTTTATTAATTTAAAATTCCAAGAAATGGAGAGTGATACCTTAAGGAAATCAACATTTTGGACTGATTATGCCTAAAAATGGGTTATCAGTCTTCTGCAGAGGCTCTTTCTGGTGACAAAAGCTTTTAGTTTCAGTACAGGAGAGGGATCCCTTTTGATGCTGCTTACATAGTACAAATGCAATACAAACATGAAGAGGAATGTTTATTTAATGAGAAAATGTTGTGTTGTGAACAAGCATGAATCTGTGTTTCCTTGGTTTAGAAAGAGGTCTTGTTGGCTTGGTTAATGAGTTTTTGTTTATACAAAACCTCATTTAAACAAACCCTTTCCTGGCAATCAAAGTAGGTCCATAACCACATCTTAAAAAACATTATTTATTTCGCATGTCTCAAAGTACCTCCCTTATACCACTTTATCATTACACACAGATAGATGTCTCTGATTATCAGATTACTCTGATAGATGTCAAGAGTTATGTCACCATTATTGTTCTGTTTTGCAGCTACTGCATTCTGTGTCAAGTCAGGATACTGCATCCCATTATCCATCATTTACAAAAGTGTAACAAAATAGATGGGCAAAGAGCTTTCAGTTCTTTACTGTGTGACACATCATTCTGTGAGACAAATTTGTTGGTTGTATAAAGACTTATCCATCCTCTTGGGTCTCCCTAGAAATGAGGGGTTATTATCATTTCAATTTATTCTAGATAGTTGTGCTGTCAATGAAAGGTCTTTTTTGCCACCCATATTAAACCCTCATTAAAATCGTTATGGAGTAAATTATGATTAAAATCATTAAAATCATTACTGGGACTTTTCTTTTTCTCAGTGAGAGGAGAAAGAGGTGAGACTTAACAGCCACTGATCAAAATACTTGATGGCATTTTAGAGGTGGAAGTGCAGGAGCATTTAAGCTGCACTGTAGTGTTAGCTGAATTAATACTGACTCATTCAGAAATGTTAAACAAGAACAGGAAAGACGAGGTCAGGGAATTTCTTAAAATATACTTACTATGACTCAGGGACTTTGTTTGTTTGTTCCAATTTATACATTTGTGGAGAAAAATGAACAAAAATACATAAATAATTTTTGAAAGGGCACTGAGAATTTTCTTCTAATGGCAAAATTTGGAAATGTCAGTATCATTCTCTAACCACTTAGAATATCAACCCATAGCCCAAAGCAGTTATCTTCTCTGGCACCTTACCACACACAGTTATGTCCTTGGAGTAGGAAGTTGAAAGATGGGTGATATTTGGCATCTCCTTGAGAACCCTCCTAGTTTCACTTAGCAGCTGCAGTACATAGCGGGCATGAAGCAGCTGTGAGAAGAAAAAGCAGGTAGAAAAGGAACACCTCTTTAAATTAGCAATAGGTCTGTCTGCTTTATTAATATCAGACATGTACTGCCAAGGTTATTTATACTGCAGACCTTCAGACATGAGTGCAGGCTGTATGGCCTAGTGCTGGGAATTAGGAGTGTTCACAGCTTTGCTTTTGCTTCCCAGTGAATGGACATGGAGCCCTAACTGAACTTGTTTTACAGATTTTTCCACTTTATTCATACTGTACTGTTTCTACTCTTCCTGTTTTTCAGAAGAGATAAGACAGAGCACTCAGAATTATTGCATAAGGCCATCCATTTAAAGTAACTGGGAAAAATAATAAAAAAGGATGTCATTCTAGGTGTGAGTAAAAAACAAACAACAACAAAAAATTCCGCCACCTCCAAAACACAAGTCAACAACAACAACAACAACAACAACAAAACAACCCAAAGGCCATCAATGATATTTCAGCAAATTGCAAAAACAGTGACAAGAAAACTCCAGTAAGGGCTGCCTTGGTAAGGATTATCTTCCTGTTCACAGTGAAGAAGTTATAACAATGCAACACTGAAGCTTCTGATCTTCTCTCCTAATGTTTTTTATGAAAATTTTGTCAGTTGGTGATTTTTAAAGCTTTTAATTCCAACAGAGATCTGAGGAACTTTGCTAGAGGAGATAGATGAGCTACGGAATGACTTTTCAAGATTCATGTTTTTAAGCAAACAAAAACGCCAATTCCATACGACCATTTCCTTAATAAAATGCCAGCCATAGTAAGAGGAGGGAGAGTGGACAGTAAGGTGAAGTCTGGGTTGGCTCATTTATCATGTGCTTTTTATTTGGTACTTTTACAATCAGCCTTCACAGAAAATTACTGGAGAAAAATATTCTTATTTAGTAAATTAAAAAGCATGTCAACCCTTGCCCCTTTTATACAGCATATTGTTAAGCACAAATAATTACAAGTTCAAACAAAGCTGTGCCATTTAATGCCTCCCTGCTCCACCCTCATCTGGGCAACAAAAGGGCTTGCTTCAGGAATATAGAGAATGAGGAACAGCCTCCTCAGTGCCTTGGAAGCTGCAGCCTGAGCTCCAGAGATTTGTGCCATCGCTCTGTTCTGCTACATTAGCAATGCTTTATAATCACTCCACTGTTATGGTGGAGTCTTGCAACCTGCAATGAGGTGATTAACCCTTACACCTCAATTCCTCTAAAAGAATGAGGTGGGGGACAAAAGACAGAGGACCAAACAATGAACCCTTTTAACCCATAAAAATATGATAATTAGTTTCTGTTTTAGCTTTGTACACCTTCCCCAGCCCTGCACTATCACTGAGAACCCCTTGCCTTGCAGCTGCTAAGGGCTCCCATTTCATTTCATTAGTCCCTGCCTCCTTCCCAGTGCTGGGCCTGGTGGTCATGCAGCAAAGTTGTGAATCAAATGTGGGAACTCATCTGTCTGAGAACTGTCTGCTTTTGATTTTACTGTGTTAGCTTACAGCCAGATCAATTTCCCAAGGCAGCTCACTATGCACATTTATGATCACACTGAGCTAGCAGGAAAAAGTAATGAGATGTAAAAGAAGGGTGAAGTATCTCTTTGGGCACCAGTTTAGCCTTACATTGGATTGTGGAACTACAACTTGACAGATGTAAAACAAGTTAAAAAAAAGAAAACAAGTTAGTTGCAAATTACCTGTTCATTCCTGAAAGCATGAAGGAGAGCATTGGCATCTTCAACAGTAAGAGGGAAGGAGAGTCGTGGTCCATAATAGGAGTCTGGAACATCAATCTTCTTTTCAAATTCTTTTAAACATAAGTCTTCATCCACCACCTCAGGAGCACTGGGGCTGGTGAAAATTTGAGAAACTGGAACAAGATAGAAAGAAAACAAAAATGTAGCAACTCCACCAGTCCCCCATAGAGTTATAACAGCATGGCCAAAACTGGTTGAATGTAACCGCTTCAACTGCTGCAGTATTACAGTGGCTGACTTCTGCCTCCTAAAGTGGAAAAGTTCCAGGTCTCCCCAGATTGTTTCACAATACTAAAACCAACCAACTAATCAACCACAACAAGGGAAAAAAAAAACAAAAAACAACCAAAGTTAAAAAACAGGCAAAAACTCTTTTCCAGCTGCTGGTAGCTGTGGTCAGGGTGTAAAACATTTTGCACTGAAGTTGTGGAGCAGTCTGCTCACAGGTAACAAGAACCATCACCTGGTACAAATATCCTTCTCCTTCCCCCAAATGCAAGGAGACACAAAAGTCATGGCTGATCATTTAATGACTGATGATCATTTAATCATCTGTTTGAAGTTCAATACTACACTTTTAATACAGGTTTTGAAGAATCACTTCTATTGCTTTTGTTTTCTACTTAAAATCTTCTATCTAAATACCAGCAGCAGGTCACAGTGATTATTTTAAAAGACACCAACAAAATTCCATTTATTCACAGCGGACTGCAAATCACTCCTTTCTGATACAGCTAGGAAACAATGCCAGCTTTTGGGTGGTTGCCATAAAACTACTGGATGAAATAAAGTAAACAAAAACAGAGTGATGAAAGTAGAGCATAGCTTCTAATTTTCCTGGAACATGGAGAAAGCAGGAGCACTACTAATTGCTTCAATCCAATATTTGAAACATAGGTGACTGATCAGCAGATTTCAGTGTTTTCTTCTTGCAGATTGTCTTGGTCATATATTATTCTAACAGAGAGAACCAGGCCCTAAATGAAAGTGTTCTAGCAGATGCTGTTGCAGAGTTGGTCTTGGGAGATGACTGTGGTAAACACTTTCTGCTGGGCTACAGTTAAGTTTTCTGTAACCCTGATTTCCTGCAACTGCAAAGAAAAATGTATTATTTACAGCTGTGTAGCTGTGTTATTTATTGCTGATTTACAGTTGACCTGTAGCTGTGACTCAAAACTCCTAGTAGCCAAAACCAGCATGTGGCCTCATAAATTATGAGATTCATAAAGGCCAACTTGTCTTGCAACTGGATAAAATCCATATTAATGAAATAAATAGATAAAAAAGTAATCTGGATTTTAAAAAGTTCCCTTTTACTATCAGCACTTCAGCTGTGAGCTGATTAGCACATTCAGTGCTAATGCAACGTTATACTCAGCCATTTAAATGGATTAAGGCATCAAGTAACAGCAAGGTGCTCAGAGTTCACTGTTTTCACCAAGTGCAGTTTGATTTGCAGTCTTCTATCACACTTGCAGCTTTGTCTGGCTGGACAAATGTCACCATGGACTGAAATTGCAGATTCTCACACAGTGATCAGCCAAGCACATTTGCACCAATTCTTGCTCCAGCTCTAGCAGCTGGCCTCTGGACAGTATCTCCCTCTGCACCCTACTTCCCAAGAAGTGGGCAACTGCAGAGCCAGCTCTTCAGACCACCCAAATGCGTCTTTTCTTGCCTGTTCTAACCAGCTGTCCTCATCTGACTTGACTCCTTCAGTCAGTGATCCTCTCAGTGTTTCAAGCCAGGCAGACACCTGCCCATGCCTGCTCCTACTCATGCCTTCCCTCCCAGCACAGTAGGCTACCCATCCATCACTTTACCTCTGGACATGAACCTGCCTTCCTCACAGACTCACTTCCATTTTGGCACATGTTCAGGCCAGGAAACCCAATCCTTCCCTGTAGGGCATATCTATACAAAGTACACCCCATTTTCCACTTCTGGATGAGCTGTCAAAAGCCAGTCATGGTCATTACCCTTAACGTGTGCTTACACCTCCTCAGGCTTCTTCCTGCACAGCATGACTGTCCCATCTCTGAACAGTCAGTAATGGGTGACCTAATGCAGCCTGGGGAATTACCACACTGTCCAGCAAGTACCCCAGCTCATCACATGCCCCATGCAGGACTGATTCTGAAGGATTCAGCACCCTCACATTTTGCTGTTCTAGTCAAAGCTGTCAAGGCTCTTTCAGTTCATACTGAAAGACAGGGACAAAAAGTCTTGGCATGCCTGATTCAGGCACATGTGTCAAGACAGAATGAAACATCCTCTGCCAGCATCTGCATCCCTCCACTGACTAGAGGGAGCACAGGCAATGACCTGCTTTGTGCTCTGACACCAGATGTCTTGCCCAGGCTCAGGGAGTTGAGCCTTCACTATTAACAAAACCCAAACAACTACCCTACAGCCATATTCCATGTTAAACACAAACACCCAGAGCTAAGTGGAGTCAATTTGGCCACAGAAAGCCCAAAGACCTGATTCTCCTGCCTAGATCACCTTGCCATGGGAGTTTTTCAAGGCAAGTCAAAGCTGCCACTGCCAAGGATATATCCACTATTGAGGTAATGGGGAATCAGCTACTTCTGCAGCTCTGAAATCAGTTCTCTGTTCTGCCACCATCTGTGTGCTTCAGCCTGAGGTACTTGAGAACACCTCTGACTCCTCAGAAATGCTCTTACATAAGCCAGATACTGATCCACAGCCCTCAGGTCAAAGCCAAATGGAAACTGAGCCTACAAAGAGGAAGGAGGTTTCTAAAATGCTTCAAACATTTCTTCCTTCACACCATTCCTGGTGCTACAAACTGCAAGCAGCTATAACTTATTCCCCACTGCAAGAATCACTCTGTGCAAAACATCTTGGAAGGGTGTTAAAGCTGTAAGGGAGGCATCATGGGTAGTGCAACTGCAGAAAATAACACTTTTTTTTTGTTCCCCTTTGAAAGAAGGCTCCAGGAGGTGCCCTGGTGACCTTGAGAGGAACAGGTTTAGATTCCCAGTCCCACCATTTTTCTCAGGATGTGTCTGCAGTCTTCTCACCCTCAATGTGCCCATAAAAGAGTGAGTAAATGGGTCATCCTCTGCTGGAAAAGCAGTTTCCAGCTTTCTCTGACCAGAGAACTTTCCATTGAAAGTTGAGAAGGTAGGAAGATTTTTTCAGGAAATGAAGAAAAGTATAAGGTAGAAGAGGGCCTTTTTTTAATTTTCCACAGACCCTTGCAAAATAGCCTTTAATAAGAAGCAGAACAAGACACTCAGCTATGTAATAGCCCAATCACAAACTACAATGACATCTTAAGGAGAATGAGAGGATAAAAAAAGCTTTAGGGTGTAACAGATAAACAATCACATCAAAAGCACTACTGTGTTAATGAGATGGCAGCTGCTTTCTTTCTTTGAAAACATAATCTGAAAAAAATTAAAAAGAGGAAAGTAACAAGATTAATGGTGGAGGCTGAGTAGTTTATAATGTAAGGAAAACCACGGATCACAAAATTTTCCGGTAACTTTCTCATCACATACTGAGGAGAACAGTCAACCTATTCTTTGGTAAGAATATTGTCTACTGGTTTTTTGGAGACAGCTTTTAAACCATATGCTATCATTCTAATTTAAGTGAACACACACTGACAAAAAAAAAAAGAAAAAGCCAGAGAATTGCAGGTTTTAGAAAATGCTTGAGAATGGCCAAGTCAATTTGAAGTGTCTGGTTGTTATGTTTACATTCACTGTGGTTCACATCTTAAGATGGTGATTCAGCAGAAGTGGAAGCTGTTCTTTAAGAATCTCTCTATTCAGCACTGATTTTACTTACATCAGTGGGGCTAGCATGAGTGCTGCAAAGGTCACTTCCAGGGGCAAGCAATCAAGTCCTTAAAGCAAAGAATGCACACAGCCAGCAGTTGGACAAAATAACCACAACCCACACAATACACATTTGATATGCAATTCCTCAAAAAAAAAATCTAAGTCAGCTCCTTTCCATAGGCAGCCTTGGCCATCTCTTTATTAAACATACACCAGAATTTTTCTGTTTCATTTGCAACACATGGTGTTACATCTGTGGCACATGGTGTTAGAAAAGGGGAACAAACAAAGACAAAAATAAAGCCTTTGGTGCAGTTATCAAGTCTTAACAATGTTAGTCCTAAAAGATGGAAGATTTAAGCCAGGAAGACAAAGGGACACTTAACTATAAACCATTACACTTTATCATGTGTTTCAGCCTTAACCACATCTGCAATTCCCAATATCTACAAGACCAAGAAACAGGTCACTTGTGCAGTGGTGGTGAGGGGCAGCCCACAGGACCCTCCCTCTCCCCACCTGTGCACAGGTGAGGCTGGGATCTCCACCTGCACATGAACAGCCTTTGCATGTAGCAGTGTGCTCTACAATGTTCTCAGCCCTAGCAGGTCACTTGAGACACCTCACCTTTATTCCTTCTGTCAGTAGGCACGGTTAGTAAAGGTGGATAAATCATATCTACAACAAGCAGCTGTAAAATTCCACTTTAATAGTATACTAAAAATAGAGATTAAAAATATTTTGCCAAATCTCGGACCTAGCACTACCATTTTCTTTCCCATTCAGGTGGAAAAGCTGAACAGAAGTGCACTATCAGCATGAAAAAGTAGATGAAGTGAGCAGTATCTGATTTTCGTTGAGTTTGCCAATCCCTTCCCAGGAAGTTAAATGACTAAAGTAGACTTTTTTCACAGAGTATGGAGGTAATGGAAAGAAAAAAATCAAAGGGAGGACTATTGTATCATCTGCCTTGACTTTGGAGCAAGGCTCAAACGTAATTTATTTTTCTGCAGAGCACAGAGAGCATTAGGCACTCTAAAGTATTTAAGAGAGAAAAATTGCAATTTCTACCGGTTGTCATTAGAACACTGAACCACTTAAGGTTTTGATGGTGGTTTTATCCTGCTATCAAAGTGTCTTGTGCAAATTTTAATTGGAATAACCCGTGGCTAGAGCAGATGAAAGAGAAAAGGCATTCTCTTGTAATGCAATAAGAAGGGGACAGCCTCATTTTTAACTCCACTGGGATTAGATCTATTCTGAATTTGTTCAGGGAAGTCATGTTTGTTTTCTGGACTTACGAATCACTTTCTGTCTGTCCTTCTGCTGAGCTTGACCTCAAAAGTAAGTTATGTCCAAGGATCCCAAAATACTTCAAAAATTAAAGGTTATTCCTTGAATAACTGAAGCTTAATTGAGATGGTTTCTAAAGATTTATCTCCAGCAGTTTAAGTGTATTTCCTTTTTTATCATTCACATACTGATACATGTTGCAGTGAAATCTAGAACAAATCAAATTAAAAAGTGGTCCAGAACTGCCAGAGGTGGTGGGTGGTGGGGGAGAAAGAGCAACCTCTTTGTTTATAACTGCCTTAAACCAACTGAACACAATCTTTCTGAATAATCACATCTCATAGTTGAAGAAAGCATGCATAGAAAGGTGTGAAAATTGGATTCTGTAGGGAGGGCAGTAACATACAAGAAAGCACTCTGGGCACCTCTGAATATTCTCATAAGGACAACAGACACCTGTTCTGACTTACTGACTGACCCACTAAGTAGATAGTGAGCAGTGTCAACACTTGGAGGATCAAATTCATATTACAGTATTTGGGACATCAAACCTCAGCACATGCCATAGGCTACAAATATCACATTGAAGATTAACTTTCCTCACATCAAGCTTTTCAAACACAATCTCCACATTACTTTTATTTTTATTGTTACCTGAATCAGGATGATTACAATGATCCAGCATGAATGTAAAAAAGTTGGATAGCTGAATATGAAAAAGAAAAGAACAAACACACTGATCAGTTTAGGTGATCCAACAACCATTAACATCTTTCTTCCTCAATTACTTGCAATTTCCCATTTAGGGGGATATAAGTCACTACTGTATATTCCCATAGCATCAGCCTGTAATAATGACACAATTTGTGTCCTACTACAAAAATATCTCCCTTTCCTTTTTTGCTATGAATTCACAGCTGACACTTCATTAATACATAAAATGTTTCAGGGCTGTTTCAGTGCTGCTGATGTTTCTGGATGCAATTCATCTTGCCCACCACCCAGAATATTTGCCTAGACTTCCTTCATAGTCAATAGAAACAATAGCTACAATGCAGTGAACTGACTTTAGACACAGATGCTAGGATGAACACAAAGGCCTTTAAGTTCCAAATTTCCTATGCTGACCCTAAAGGAAGCCTGGGCTGACAAGCTGAAACACTGCTATCTCTGTTGCACATATATTGCCTCACAGACAGTTAAGATCACCCACAGTGATCTGTAAATGACCTAAAATCCCTGGCTAACAGAGCTGCTATACAGGAAACTATGCCCTAGATATGCTGTATGGGCAGAATGGTGTCCTGATGCCTACGTAGTTACATTCACCTGTATGTCTGTGTATGAATACACACAACTTAGTTCATGTGTCAGGCAGGGAAACACTTTTATTAATCAAGACCCAGCTTTGTAGAAGAAATCACCACACACCCATTCTGTTTGTGCAACCACATTCCTGGGGATAACACAACTGCTTGTACAGGAAGGATGGAAGGTTACAGACCTGTAGCTGATCCTGCTCATCAGCATATTCGATGGACTGAAAGATACTGAGAGAATAGCGGCGCCTCATCTCCAGCCGGGCCATGGTGCAGCGGTACCACTTCTGGATGAGGATTGCAGCTCTAATGACTGTCAAAACAGAAAGCAGGGGAGTACACTTGCATGCAGGGTCATCTGCAAGGACAATATGCATGCTGCCTTCGCAGAATTCTGCAATCAGAGGATGAATTCAGTCCATTGTGCACAGTCAACAATAAGATGAAACCCAGTAAAAGTGAGACTGAAAAAAATACATGATGCCTTTACTGTTTCTGTCTTCTGACACGGATCCCAAGCTGGCTGACTTGCTCAGGCCTAAGTAGTTAGTAACCTGCTCCATTCAATTGTCCTGAAGACAGTACCCAGGTAAGAAGTCAGTCATGTTCAGCTGATGGGCACTATATGGGTTTTGGGAAGGTGAAGAAAGGAGGAACAGTTTGGCCTATCAACAATGTATTTCTTTATCAAGCTGCAGGAAAAAGCTTTAATTTTGCAACTGTGACAGGAACAATCATGTAATAACAGTATTTGCAACAGCCTCTTCTACCAAAAAGTTTTTACCTGCAGAGCTGCATCAGCAATCCAGCAAGATTCAAATCCTAGGATTAAAATTTAACAAATGGTATTGAAGGGTAGAATATGTTGCTTAAATAGACAAGCCAAAAAGCAATGAGGTATGGTTTTAGCTAGCTTGGTTAACAAAAGAACACTCACCCCAAAAAGTCAAGGAACATGCCAGAAGACCATATTAGACTGTATGCTGAATATGCATTCCACTCAGCACTTTAAAAAGTGTCTACTATGGTCTCAGTCTGGAGAACTGCTGGAAACTTCACTGAAGGACAAATCATCAAGACTGCAGCCTGGAGGAAAGAGCCTGTTGCCTTTAGGCCTCATTCATACCACAAAAAGATCACATTCCTTTAACTGCTCAGATAAAATTTATTAAGCAGAGAAACATCTGGTGGCAGAAAGAAGTCCTGAGATGGGCACTGTCCTGCACTGCAGAACAGTAAAGAAAAGCTCTGTACTACAGAGACAACAGTTTACACCAGTCAATTATTGCAACTGATCACAAATGCCAGGAATTTTTATACTTGGATGAGTGGAACTTGAGTGAGAATGATTTTTTTTCTTACTGATAGTTATGCAGGTAAGGACAAATATTAATGGGAAAGTGATTCTATTAATAGAGTATAACATTAAGGAAACATTTTCATAAAAATACTTACAGATGCCATAACAATATGTTGTTTGCTTATTTTACCATTAATGAGATACAGGATAGTCAAAGTGGTAAAATTTTCAAGTCTAGGCAAGACCAAAATCCAGAAAGACTCTCATTCTGCAGATATTGCTTCCATCCTGGAAAATTCTTCGGCCTGAAGGAAATGTGATCCTTATATGACTAAGAGCATCCTTCAGACCCTACAAAAACTCTGAGATCTTTCTTATTTTCTGTCCTTTCTGGAAGTCCTCACCACTACAGACCTGAAAGCCTGAGACATTACAGCTAGGCTATCACCAACATTTCTGTTTAGAAGAGTACCTAAGGGGCAAAGCACAATCACCAGCACAGAAACGGATTTCCAGCATCAGAGCCATTAAACTTCCCATTAAAGCCCCCTGGGTTGCTTAATGGTCCTGAGCACTTAACATGGCACAGTTCCATTGCTACCACATAAGACAGATACATATCAATCACGGTGGTTAATGTTGCAAATCTAACAGAATGTTTCCTGTCTTACATTTTTTAAAATTGTACTTATTACAGCACTGTTATTCTCAGGACTGAATCAGAACGTGATTTTCACACTAGGTTAAACTGCATCTCTAAGAGAAATGGTTATCAGTTTCAGAAGGTCTCTACACCAAGTATCTGTTAAATTCATGTTATTAATGCATTAGAGAAATGTACAGCCTCAGGCTGCAGATAGAATGATGGTTCAGCATCACTTGACTACTGTTGAAGAGCAGAAGGGAAACCACCCAGCAACTCCAGAAGACAGAACACAGTCCAGCAAGCACAGAAAATCCTAAGCCCCACATCAATGTGTGTTGATAGTTGTTGATCAGGAAGGAGTACAGCTCCTCATGCCCACTCCAAGCTTTTATACACTCAGAAACATTCCCAAGTAGCACATCCCCAAGGTCTTGCAAAGCACATGTAGGCATAGCATGCAAACCCAAAGAGGAAGAGCTGCCTCCCAGTTACAGGTAGGTCTGGGACTCCAGATGATTCCTTCCATTCTACTTTCACTGCTGTGGTACAGCACGGATGCTGCTGTGTAGTAGCATACACAAAGCTCTCAAACCAGTCAACTGGGATTCTTGTAGCCATCACTAAGTGCTCCTGCTCCTCAGTCACCAGCTTCCTGTGACTTGTGCTCTGGCTTGGTAGCCAAAAAGAGCCTTCCTTTATAACCATGGCTGTTCAGCAAAATAATGGCCTAAGACTATGCACAGTACCATGTAATATGGCTCTCTGCTGACCAACAAACTGTGCTTTAATGAAAAATCTTGAGAGATAAAACAAAGGGTCTGAACAAAGGTCCGAGTGAATCCTGGAACCCACCTGCCCATGCAAAGAGTTCATACCAAGGTGGGGTATGATTAAAAGGAGGGTGATGATCCATTAGTTTAACTGAACGTTTAACCAGGTCCTGTGGAGACTTTCAGCTGACAGCCTCAGTAATTGTCAGGCCAGGCACTTGGTAGGCCAGAAAACTGATTTTGAAGTAATTGTAAAAGCTCTGCTTTATTACACTTGTTTCATAATTGGGGTCACACAACAGCAGGGAAATTGGGGCGGTTTGCCCAGGAACCCTGTGGTGTGAAAAGCCATAAAAGGTCTCACTCAATACCTTACCCCCTAAGCTTTGCCAATGACAGAGCAAGCAGACACCTCTGAAATTTAGCTTCTGTCCCAGATGCTGTGAATCTTTTACAACCCAATCTGTCAATCTTCAAAGTGGTCTAAAGCTGCTTCCTGACCTCAGCCAGCGTCTAAAAGCTATGCACAGTCTTATAAAGAAAATAATTAGAAAATAATTTTCCCTGAACAAGTATTTTGACAACAGGAGTGGGGGGGTGGAGGAAGGGGGAGTGGGAAACATTACCTTGCAATCCTCTTCAGGTGTTAGAGAGAGAACAATCACTTGACCTGAAGGCAAAGGCAACACTCACCATTCTCTGACCTCCTGTCAGCTACAGAACTGCTGCACCCCATGGTTCCAATGACGCTGCCCATCCGTTTTAATTGCTGCTGATACCAAGCACGTTTCTCTCAGCTGTTAGCATTATACACATTTCCTGTATTTTTCCTTCAGTGATGAGGGTTATACTTCTTTGGGCTCCTGGGCTCTTCCTAGTACTCCTAACAGGGATGAGATTGGGAAGAAAAAAATGGAGCTTGACAACACAGAATCTGAAGTACCTTCAGCACGGAACAAATTATTGTACAGCACATCGTACCTAAACTGGACCACACTAGGGGTTTTTTTCCCACATCTGATTACTATCAACTTGCACTCAAGAGAAATTAACTTAGTAATTAATACAGCTTACTCTTACATGTTAGCTTAATGTTAATGTGCAGCAGTGATTTCTTATATGAAGAATAGCTATTTAAAGCCTTACTACTAGAGACAAGGGAGTGTGGAGAAACATTATCTTCATTCTTATGATTTGAAAATTGGAACTGCAGAATTTTAAAGATTTTAAATTACACGTGATAGTAGTGTTAAAAAAACCCCAACCCTCAATCCTCCTAACACTACATTGATTTGAAAAGTTGTCTTATCACCCCATTTATCACTTTATTGCTCAGTATCACCACCACCAAATTTACCAGGACAGACAGTACCATAACAAATCACTTCACTATCAGATTTCATTTAAATAAAACATCCAATTTTCTGTTGCATTTCTACTGAAAAAAAAATCCAAGGAAAAGATTTTGTTGATGAACAAAATACATTTTGAAGTGAAGTCTTTTGGGTTTTTCTCCTAGCACTTGCTCAGCTCTTCACTAAATAGTATCATTTGCTAATGCAATACATTCCCTAATCAACAAATTCAAATGAATACAATTCCTCTGAGATACAAAATGGATCCATTTCTAAGCAACAAGAAATTCACTGGTGCTCTGAGATACTGAACTTTGCTTTAGCTAAAGATTTCTACATGATCATGCTGACCCCTCTCTCTCTGTCTCCAGGGATACATCTGACATCTAAATTATTTTATCTGTTGTTTTGTTTCATTGATATTCCTTTTCTTTTAACTTGAATTTTAAAACAAAGAAGAAATTCATCAGCATAAAATGAATGCTTAGCTACTATTTTTCTTTGGCTTTACTAGCAGAAATCAAAATAAATGAAGCATACAAAACAAAAAAACCCCATAAATGCATAACTAGATTGTTTTCAAGTTCAATAATTAGAAAACACTTATAGTTGTGGATCTGTGTGTGCAGATTTCGACATTTATTATTATCTATTATATCCTGTCCTGTCATGTTAATATAACACAACTCTGTAGTTCTGGGGCTTTTTTTCAGGGTCCCACAAAACAAGGGCATCCTACACTTGAGCTGGGTCTGACTTCTTATGAGTCAGTAATTATTTCAGGAAAGAAGGATTTTAAGATTTTTTTTTCCCCACAGTGGACTGCTTTACTTCCCTCTGAAGGAGTTATCATGAAATCCAAAAAAAGTGCTCTTACATTATTTTTAGCCAATCAATGGTTTTGGCAGCATCAAACACAGCATTGATACGGCTAATAGCTCAAATTTGTCTTGTCTCCAAACAATTCTTGCTCTCCTGGTTACCATCTTCTCATTTTCCCTCTTAAGAGAATCTCAAGCCTTCATTACTCCATCTCAAACAAGCCAGCCATTACTTGAATTGTGATCTGAAGACTGGCACTAAGGGCAAAATACATCTTTACAATCTAAGTTCTACTGCAGCAAGACTCTTGATTAAAGGGCAAGTCAGCCTGTGCCCAGCAAGTGGGCAATGAGAGCCCAAACAGAACCATCACACCTCTTAGGGCTCCCTCCAAACCACAGCAAACAATGGGCTGACCCAAGAAATGGGGGGCTGAATTGTGATCATACCCTGCTTTCAATGACTTCAGCTTTCCTCCCAGTCCTCACCAATCTCCTCCACATACCTCTAAACTCACGGACTTCTAGAACCTCCTTGAGAAAAGAAATTAAAAGATAGAGGCTTAGGGACAGAAATGTTATTGTTACAGCAGTAAATGAAGACTCAAACATACACTCAGAGCTTGGAGGAAAACTTGCGTAGGTATATCCTATCATTAAACCTCCGAAAAAGGCCAAATCTGGCCATCAGAGAGCTCCTCCAGGGGAACAATCATCACCTTCAGTCCCAAATATCTGCATTCTAAAATGGACAGAGCAAACATCCAGCTACCTTTTCATGACAACTTCTCAAGTGGCTATGGAGCCATCCTCACTGCCAACCTGCATGCCCAGACTCCAGGCCAGGAGAGTAGTTTCTGTGAGCTACTCACTACACAATGTAGCAGTGTCTGGTGAAGAATCATTTGCCATTACAAAATTCCCCATAGATGCTGGCTGATGAAATGGAAAGCTGGGCTTTTACCAAGGTATTGCAAGAGACACAAGGTAGCTTGATGAGAAATTGAAATATAACGTTGTGTAAATATTCTGGATATTATACCACTGATATACCTTTAAGACAGAATCTGTCATGTTGACTAAAAAGCAGGCATTCAATTTCTACAAGTCAGTGATCTGCCCCACTGTTAGACATAACTTCAAAAGATTGCTAGATTTCTCTCAGTTTAGCAAAAAAGTCAGTTTTGCGATAGACAAGCACGAAAAGCACAACCCATCCACTGAAGTAAAATAAAATGTCTTTGTAATCATGCCAATGGACAGGCACAAAGCTAAGTCAGAGTGCCACATGCTGCTCTTTCTTGGACAGGAGTCATTGAAGGTTACACACAGCAAGTCCTCTGAAATTTGGGGTTGAGAACCTGAACTGTTGAGAGCCTGGTTTACAGAGAATATGGCTCAGCATCGTTTGGTCCAGACGTAATAGGTGCTGCCCCAAATCAATCATGTCTCCAGTCTGTCAGTCACATAAAGACCAGGCTGCCTCAGCCTCAAGGAAAATGGAAATCCTGTGAAGATTTATAGCTGACTTTTAATGAAATCAGATGACAGGGTCTTTGGGCAGAGAACCATCCTTTAAAGCACACCTTATCTTTTAAAATTATTTGAGCTGTGCTACTGGCAGACAAGTGTAAACCAAGTTAAACCTGAGAATATGGGAGCCACATGAATAAGAGCCACTAGGATTTAAGTTCTTACTCCTCTGTCTTTTCATTTGTTTCTTACCTTTAATAAACAAAAATGAAAGGCTTCTTCTTTTATTTCTGTTGGGATGGGGTTTCCATAATCATGCTACTTCCCCTAGAAGCTGTTTCAACGACTCTCTCCAGCAATGTCTCCTTTTGTTACTCACCCCTTCTCTCCATCATATTTGTGAACAGGTAGCTATGATCTCCTCCCATAACATGTCTTAGGAGGTACATGTACATGGAGAGGTGATGAGATAGAGACAGTTTTCTGCATAAAAATCAGATGGATGGATGAATGCTTCTAAAGACAAAGGCTTTCCATTGATGCCATCTTGCTATATTTTTTTTATTTTACTGTGACTCATAGATTTCCTTTAGAATTGTTTTCCTTTGGAAACTAGGCCTGCAGAGAATGTAGAAATGCCATAATATGCTTTTGTGAGAGATTTGCATTGCTGAGGGAATGAAGCTGGAAAGACTAAAATACCCTAGAGAAGAGAACCCAGACATTAAATCACAACAATCAGGTCAGGACCTGCAGAAGGACAAGTCTCCAAAACTGTCTTGTTGGGATTGCCAAGGATGGGAATCTGGAGACGAGTTGAAGATCTCATTAGCTAAAAGACCCACCCTGCAGAAAGTAGGATGAGGCAGCCATAGTCAACTAGCAGAGTGAAATGGAACCTGGCTATGGCACAGGAGCTGTAATTTTGACACCAACACCGAATTTGATCTGCCGAAGGGTTGATATGAGAACATCAAACATAGACAAATCAATATGTGATTAGGTCTCCATCATTTTACATCCATGGAACAAACTAACATTTCTATTAAGTGATTTTCAGTGATTATATATACGTGAAAGGCAGAAATGAGAAAGGCTTTTTCTTAACAGATAATTTCTTCAGCCTGCTCAGAGAAGAGCTGATGGAATGATTGCTATAAGTGGCTGGGTTGATAGACTTCTGTTGGGGCCAGGAATCAATAAGGAATGGGATGCATGTGGTGGGTTGAGCGCTGGCCAAATGTTAGCAAGATACCAGAAAGGCAGCAAAATGTAAAAGAGAATAGGATGAAGAATAGGACGAAGTTTTAAGGTGGACTCATATTCCTGAGCCAAAAAATGCACTGCAAAAAGAAAAGCAAGACCAGCAAAGGTGCGAACATGTAGATAATTCAAGCAATCCCTGAGCTCAGGAACTGAAGGGAAACCCAAAGAGAATCTGTAGAAAAAATGGTGGGAGAATACCAGTTCGTATTATTTATAATCAATAAATCATTTACATTTTGACTTTTTTTGTTGTTGTTGTTTAGAAGATAAACAAACAAAACAAACAGCCCCATTTTTTTTGCACAGCAAGACTTTAGGCAGATTTTTTTTAAAAAAGAGGAGGAGTAGCAAATACAAGTGGACAAATGGGGTACACATTCTTCTTCATCTTGTAGTATAAGCAAATCCATCATACCACTTTCCAGAAATGTTAAACGCCTCTAGGGGGAGATTCCTTTAGGCAACAAGGGGAAAACTGGAAATCCTGAAGCAAATTTGGTTCTAGTAAACTGAACCCAACTGAAGCATAAAAGTTAACACCCTTTAAGAAAAAGCTGTGTCAGATACTGTCCTGCAGTTAATGAGCAAGGTCTTAATGACATACTGAAAAAGCAAATCTTCGAAATAAACGTGTTGAAATGTGAGCCAGTTTAAAATTAAATTCATGCTTCAGTGTGGTTTTCATAAAATTTAAGTTAAGCATCAGAACAAGGTTTAAAATATAATAAAAATTATTTTTCCTAAAACAAAAAAATACATGAAATATAGTAGTCTCAAAGCTATTTGATCTCATCTGTACTCAGAAGTTCTGGATAACTGATTCAGTATAGGTCAAACATTACAGTTGGAAGCACAGTGATTCTTCTCATGGTAAAATCATAAGTAATGCCACATACATCTGTCATTTTGTCAATTTGCTCTTTAAAAGTGAGCTAAATATATATATGTACACACACATATACCCCACCAAAAGATATTACCTTTTTTCTTTCTGCTTCAGCAATACCAAGATTTTTTGTACAAGAGTACCTTTAGAAGATTCTTTTTTTTAAGAGATAGCAACCCCCGAGGGTGCAGCTCTGCAGAACAGGTGCTCCAATTCTCTCTGGGGCTCTGGGGCTCTGGAGCTCAGGAGCTGCAATGCACTTGCTCTCCACCTATTTATGCAGCTTCCCGAGAGGAAATTTCTTGAATGCTGCTCTTCAGAAACAGTCAGGGGAAAATGCTGCTTTCATCGTCCAGCCTGATGTGAAAGCTCATGGCTGCAGCCCTCCAGCTGTGCTGTTTCCGTGTTGAAGAGCTGTTTTGTCACCATGCCTCCTGAATCTCAGGCAGAGAAAGGGATGGGCTGAAGTTATCTGCCTTGCATCTGAAGTCACGTGATCTCTTTTGGCCCTTCTGCTGTGTTGAGGCAATGATTTGCATTTTAGCAGATCTAGCACACCAGAAAAAAACATAAGGCTGTCCAGCTTATTTGGTTATCTGATGTGACTGGCATGGTTATGAAAGCCCTTAAGGAAAGAAATACTGAATTTACCACAAGGCATTGCACCTCCATGCAAGTTATATAAGTGTTCTCCAAATCACTCAGTCATACCCAGATAATGGCATAAGTATGAAGCACTCAGATCCTGTGTTGGGAAGCACTAATGCCTTCAGTTCATCTCTTCAGGCATGCACATGTTCCCCCCATTAACGTGTGACTGGAATTCTGGGGACTCAGTTCATGTTTGGCTCATCTTTGTGACTGCTGGGAAGGGACCAGAGAAGCTGAGAACACAGCAGCCTTGCTCCGGTCAGAAAGCCACGATCTGAAATCAAACCCTGACCCCCCGCAGCACGTCCCACATCTCTGACCCAGCTCCTGGCCACACTGACCCTCAGTAACTGCACAGGATCCCTAGGGAAGAGTAGAGCCATCATGGTGATTTGTTACTGCCCACTGCTCACACAACAGCCCCTGAGGAATCTGCTCCACTGGCAGTGTATGGATAGCACGGGGACACTGTGATTCCAAACACATAACCTGCCAAACCACTTGAAACTAGAAGGTGTCTGTAGAAGCATGACAGTGTAATATCACCATTACAGTCTTGGGCCCAGTCCTCATCAGCACATTATGCTCATCAGGCCACCTTTGCTCCACTCCAAAAGCCAGGGAGGGGTTGCTTGCAGCTGTGCAGTGATGGAACAGAGCATGGCAGCCATTTCTGTGGGGTCAGGGCAGGGCAGGGGTCCGAAGAGGACCACAGGTTATAAAGCATGCAGTGCTGGGAGAAAGCTCCATGTCCATGGGCACAAGATGAAGATCACGATGCCCTGGCTCTGAAGCCTCTCCAGGTGATGGAGCCCCACTAGGACTGGATAGAAACAAAAGATTTCTGAGAATAGAGGCAAAGTAGTATCTTCACCCTCCTGCCCCTCCCAAAGGTCTAATAATACCATAACATGCTATTTTCAGAAACTTTTTGCCATCAGCGTGGTGACAGTTCTAAAGGCATCAACCATCACTATGAAGTGATGGGAGTGATCAAATCCCCTTTTGAAACAGACTTCTATTAAGGTGCAAAAGATATTTAAAATGCCAAACCAGCAAAGCAGAAGGCATTTGATTGACTGAGCTAGTCCTCTGAGATTCTGGAGTCCCAGACACAAGCTTCCACTTTCAAAGTTGTTCCTCTCCTGTGAGACAAGACAGTAAATGGAAAGCATACCAAGTGCAATAATTCTGCATGACCCAGAATAGTTTTGATGTTTGTTTTTTCTGGCAGGATGCACTCTCGCTGATCTGAGTTACAGCAGCTAATCTTTTATGTATGATCACACTGCTCTGCCAAAATGCATGCAAGCAAAAATACATCACAACCTCTTTCCACTGCACTCTTGGGACACGCATTATTTATAAACATTTACTGTACCTGATAAGTTCATCTATATTGGCATTTATCAGGATCTCTGCATAATGAGAGGTTTGCTCCAATTGCCAATAAATCCATCAGAAACATTTCATCCAAGATCAGTGGGAGAGGGATACCCTCAGCAGTTAGGTTCTTTAGGACATGTTTTCGGTCTCAGTGATCTGACATGACCAAGCAACCTGATAAAGAGTCAGTGGTGCTGGACTGAGACACCTCTCCAGTTACTTATGGGGATCACGATAACATGCAACTTGAGGAAACAAGAATGTCCTTTTCAAATTAACCTTTCCCGTTCAAGTCCAAGGAGACAACACCTTTTTCCTTTCTACAAAGGGCAAAGAGAACATACCAGGCCCATCAAGAAGGTCACACATACTACTGCTTTTTTGCTCAGCAGTCATGCATCACACACACACACTTAATATGCTGAATAGACTTTCAGCATCAACAGCTGCAACAGAAAGTAGGCCAGAAAATTCTGACAATATATGATAGAGCAGTCTAGCATGACAAGAAAAAACCCAGTGATGGTGCTAGTGTAGAAATCAGGGCATCCCTCTAAAAGCAGCCCTTCTTGATGTAATTGCATATATTCTGTTTTCCAAATACTTCGGAAACATTAACCTCCCAAGCAAGTCTTCATGCAGGCATTCCACATACATAATTCAAATTCTGCTTCAGGCTTATTTCTCAGAAGCACCCACTACAAAGTGATGTAACTGATATTTTTCAAAAAGGATGAAGATAATCATAGTTGAAGGGAATGTGCTCCTTCTAAGCTCTGACCATGGTTTCCCTCTTGCCCTACCAAGCTTAAAGAAGTATTTTGATACAACCCAGCCAAGTATTTTAAAGTACTAGCCAGGGGAAAAATCCCTGACTGAGAAACTTGGATGGCCAATCAGAGACAGAATGAAAAAAAAAAAAAACCACAAAAAACTAATGAAGAGAGAAACTAATGTCCAGAACAAATTTAAACTCTGAGTCAGTGAGATGACAGAAATCTGTGCTCACACATTAGAAGTAGGTTAATTTGTGTGAACACAAAAAGAAACGTTCTCCCACTGACAATTCTGGGTGAGAAGATGAATAAATGACATCAAAACTAGCATCCTTGGCAAAAACCACACCAAATCAGAAATATGAAAGAGAGGCAGCAGTAGGGCCTCAAAGTTCCTGAAGACCAAGAAACTAGACCAGAACACTATGAAACAATCAGGATACTCTCTGTGAAAAATGAGAACAGTTTTGGTTTTTTTTAAAAGAAGGTTTCCCAAATTATCAGATGAATGCAGATTATTCTGGGAAGCAATGACTAATGACCTAATTTGCACAACTCTATCTCCCTGACGTTAGCTTCAACCTCCACTTAGAGCTTATAGAAATGATAGCTATCTATCTACAGCACTCCTGGTCTGAGAGATCTTAGTAAAGTAGTATGAGGAAAAAGGAATGGGCATAAGAATTGCCTAACAAAAGCTTGATGTGCACTTTGTTGGTCTGGTGAGCCAGAAGCTCCGCACACAGTGCAAACCCTACATCCTGATGCCTCAGGCCTACCAGACTGTCTCTTTGCTAAAGGGGTAAAGCCTTTAAATCAAGGTCTATCAAGTCAAATCAGGCTCTCCAGGTCAGGAGAGCGCACAGATTTGACTTACACGCTAATGATCAGTATGTAAAAGGATCTGAAAAATATTTTAAATTGTTTTTTAAATAATGGAATCAACCAACTAAGAAGTGCAACCACATACATGGTAAGGGGTCATCAAATCTACGGAAATAATCGTCTTCATCTCTATTTTCATCTAATGCTTATTAAACTGCTTTTAATGAAAAAAGGACAGCATTTTCTACTCAGTTAAATAAATGTGGTGCTTCAGCAAAATATTTTTAATTTCAAAATTAAAATGCTACTTAACTACAAACAATACCCTGTTTTGCTTACAAGCACCACACTTCTGAACTCTCCCAAACTTACCTTTTATATTCCAAATAATACCTTCTGTTTATAACTTTTAACCTGTAAACATAGTACAGGTGCCTTAATTTGTGCCCCTACAAGCCACTCCCTTTGAGATGTGAGGCGAAGTGCAGTATGGTGAGGACTGAGGTAGTGCAAGTAGTGCCAAACAGCGGGTAAAACATAACAGAGGGAAGACGGCAGTTATTGTGGGGTGTAAGGGATGACAAGGTCCATGGATCAATGGATGGATACCCAAAACTCACGGAGGCGTTTTCCGCATAGGCCCCGGGGCCCGAGCAGGGCCTGGGGCGGTGGGCGAGCGCGGGGCGCCCCCTGCCGGCGGCGCGGACCGCGGCGGGAGCCGCCCCCGGGCTCCTCAGACGGGAGGAAAACTCTCCGTCCTCTCCGGGGATTGGAGAGAGCCGGGCGCTCCTGCCTCTACTGCCTTATGTTTTTTAAACAGCCTCCTGTACCGAGGACATCACCTACACGTCCCTCTCCCGCTAAGAAGAGAGCTAAAGCGCCCCGCAGTCAGCAGTGAAGCGCTTCCCATGGCCAGTTTAGAGGAAATCCGCGCAGCCGGGTTCCCCCGGGGCAGCGGCGGTGTTGCTGCAGCTCTCCCGGAGCTCAGCCCGCCCTTCCCACACTTGGGCCAAGCTGACGTGACACTCCAGCCCAGCCCCGGGGGGATAGAGCGGCCGGACATATCTCAGGAGCAGTGGGAAGCGCAGGAAGGCTGCCAGCCCTTCCCGAAGCGGGGCTAGTGGCAATGGCGTTGGGAGCATACGGGCTGAAGGCAAAGATTTACCGAACACATTCCGTGTGCCGAATACCTGCAGGGGAAGGGAGCGCTCCCCTGTACTATGGCCCGCACCCCCCAGGGTCGTTACCTGCTCCTGTGCGCCGTGTACGGCCGGGCAGAGCAGGGCCCACCGCTGCCCCAACACACAGCGGCACAGGAGCCTTGCCTGGACCTGATTGACCTCCGTCACGCCCCTCTGTAGCTATCAGAAGGGCTAACAACGCATTAGCGTAATTTTTAATTACTACATTTGATTTTAATCAACCAGCAATTAAAGAGAAAATACCAGACTTGCCTCCTTAGCGAGGGAGGGAAGGAGGCGCGCTCAGATCTCGTCGATAGGAGCAGTACAGCCAGAGAAGGCGTACGTGGCGGTTCCATAGTGTAGTGGTTATCACGTCTGCTTTACACGCAGAAGGTCCTGGGTTCGAGCCCCAGTGGAACCAGCGCCAGAACACTCGTTTTCTTTCCTTGGCTCACGCTGAGGTTTTCATGATTTCTTTTAAGGCGATGAGTTTCGGTTTTAGCTGTTTCCCTTACAAGACAGGGAACCTCATAAGCAGTTACGGAAGGCGCAGGCCCTGCGTGAGGCAGGGGCGGAGCATTGTTTCCAGGGGAGCAGAAAGGCGCCTCAAGTGGGAAACCCTGTCACACGGGATCCCTTCCACAGGCTGCAACCTTGCCTGGGAACGCCCGCCTGCAAGAGGAGCCTTTCCCTCCCAGCGCAGGAGGGGAATCCTCACCTTACCATGGTTCGTCGGAGCGGTAACCGAGGAGACTACACAGAACAGAGGCAGTGGGGAGAAGCAGCAGCCTGCTCCCAAGCAGAGAGGGACAAAGGCAGTGGCGAAGTCTGCAGCCCCATGCATCCCCAAGGAGTCTCACCGGGATAGACTGGAGCATGGGTCCTTTCATCTCTGTGTTTGGAGACGTGTTTGAGCGCTGGGGAAAGGCCAGCGGTTTTCACTGCACACAGCTAACAAGCACAGTTAAAACTCCATCCTTGTTTTCCCCTGTACTGTGCCTATCGCTTTTATTAACTGGGAAAGAAAAAGCCATCTCAGCTTGCCTCAGAGCAGTTTGACTTTTAAATTATAACATATTGTCTCATTTTGCACGTGCAAGGGTAACCTCTGGGCATGGCTGCTGGCACAGCATCTGTCTGTGTGTGGGAGCCCTGCCGAGTGCTGGGGCTAAGACGTATCTGCAGCAGGAGGAGAATAGTCCCTAAGCTCCACTGACCTGGAGTCAGTTCTTGAGTATCTTTGAAGGATCAGAGTGGGAGGGTGTGATTTACCTATCTTAAAGATTAAAGAGAAAACATTGACTTAACTTACTTTAATCAGAGACTTATTAAGAAACTTACCTTAATCATCATCATATTGAGAAAACTATTAACCTTTGTCAGTGCTTGTACTCACTAAACAAACACTCTGGGGTATGGGCAAGCTGCAGTTAGAGATTGCAGATAGAGATTGCAAACCAATGCAAGGATACCTGGGCCAGGTTGCAAAAGCTTTTTTGGGTGGAAAGCAGCCGTACATCCCATAATGAGACCTGGCAGGCTAAAGTCGTAACATTAGTGCCATACTGATAGTAAGGGCCTGTGCATCCCACAACCTGAAAGTGCAGAAGTACTCAGGTCTGGCTTTCCTCTGCCTGTTTGCTTGGCAGTGTGTGCGCAGCCCACAGGAGGTGAAGTCAAGGCAATGTGGTCCCCATCTGGGATAAGCTGTCTTCCACAGACTGGCTGCTTTCAGGATACAGGCTCAAAGCTGAGTCAGACATAGCTAGACTTCTCCTAATGTGGAACATTAGGCAAGCCTTTGGTGTAGGTACATCCCATCTAATAGGGATGGTGATTCCATGGTGCCTATCCTGCCGTTGACAGCCACAGCACCCCCAAGTGCATGAGTTGCAGGGAATGGGCCTGGGCCTAGTGGCCAGCACTGGGTAATTATCTGCCTCATGTTTTCTTACATTTAGTAAAAAGCCTCCTTTTCAGAAGATGACTTAAGATCACGCTTCAGACTTGTAAAAAGAATGTTTTATTCTGAGAGCCATATCTTAAATGCGTGTGTAGTCTACTGCAGCTCCGTCCATTTGAAGGGGATCCAGCTCCTGACTCAGGCTCTAAATGATCGACAGTCTTGCCCTTTCTGCACATCAGCATCCTGCTTCTGAGAGATGTCCGTGGTTCACACAAACCTGTAGAAATGTGTGTTTTCTACATTCTCTTACTGTGCTAAAACAGAAGTGTGCCAGTCACACATTCCTGCTGAGACACTGCTCGTCGTGTGTGTTCAGCTTCCAGACACATGGGTCTGTGCTGCTCCGATTGAGCCATCTGACACTCTGACTTGGGGAGAAACATGACACTGCTATGTGGAGTTGCACTTCTCTCTCACACGAGTGCCTTTGCCTCCTGCTTCCCCTCCGAGGCCACACACACATGCTGTCAGTCAGACTAAAAGTATCTCTGTGGTGCAGGGTGATCTCTGTGTTTTTTCCCACAATCTGGCAGAAGAAAACACACCAAGATTCCTGAGGGCTATGAAAACATAGCAAAATGTCTTAGGGCCAATGGGACATGAGCTAGAGCTGGAGAAGATGTATGGACAAAAGAGCGAACCTGCCTAGGCAGTTCCTGTTTTACATAGCAGTGGGAATGTTACCAAACTGTCTTAATTTGGGCCATTTTTACTAGTCTCAGTTTTGTTCTGTAATCAATGCCAAACTAATCTCTATCCTTTTTGAAATTGTATTTTTCTTTTTTATACAGGGCAAATGTAGCCATTTCTGGTGCTGTGTTATGTGCTGGCCATTAATTTTTTCTTTTGCCTTCTGTACCTGAAAATATTTCTGTGCTTGCTAGGAATTAACTGCTTGATTCATTTAGCAATGCTGTCTGCAGTGGCAGCGTGGTTTTGCTGTTTACAGTTACTAAAATTAAGGACTATCAACACCATTAGACATAGATTGTCTGAACTGCATACTATTTATATAGAGATTTTAATGCTCTTCTAATCTTCATGTGAAACAGTTTGGTTTTTTGAATGCTATAGACAATTTTTTAAACAAAAGCTGCCTTTCCTTCTGTGTGGAGAGAGTTTTATAACTGGGCAGCCACCAGTCTTAAGAGTATCCCTTTGGACAAAATGTTCTTTGATAAGACCTGTACTATTTCTGAACACGTTCCCTGAGCTAACTGTGCATTTCTTACACAAAATCAAAATGTGAAGGGTGGGGTTGACCATAAACCAAGCTGATTTAAAACTGCATGTGGTGATGGGAGAGAATTTGGTTTTACTTTTCTTTAAAACATGGTAGGTGATTTCTCTTTGTGTGAGTAGCTCTCCTTCCCTGTGACCTGTCCTTATGAGACCATAAGGTGAGAGGCTGAAGCTCAGGTCTGGTTTTCCAAGAGATATGTGGATGAAGGTAGTTAGGGATTTTTAAGCTGGGATTTTCAAACCCACGAGATTTAGATACCAACTGCTCATCAGTGCAGAGGGAATAGATGTCTGAGTGTCTTCAGCAGCTCTAGAAATCTCTGTCTCTGTGGCAGCCCATTTTAAACAACAATATAAAGAGGATACTGTGTAGAGCCTGAAGTGAGAAGCTGCGCCGCAGTAGATGCCCAGAGCCTGCCCTGGTACCCTCAATGGGTCTCATATTTCTTTACTTCCTGGCTGGACTTTCTGTTGGGTCTCACTGCCCCAAGATGGGAAGAGCGTATGAGCATGAGGCCTCTGGGAAAAAATCAGGAGCAGCCCCCTGTCCTTAGAAAAATGACTCCCTTCCTGGTGCCTGGGATGAGCTGCCCTGCCCGCTCGCCCTGCCATGCTTTGATTCTCCCCCAGTGTTTGAGTGTTTGGGTGAGCTGGCCCAGGTCCGTGAAGCAGAGTAGCCGTGTCTGTGCCTGTGGCACATGTCTGTGCTACAAGGGGTCTGCCTGTGACAACTCTCCTTTCCATGTAGGTGGGGTAAAGTGGGAAAAGTGTTGGACTGAGGAGGCTAAACTCCTTGAGCCTGAGCAAAGCAGTGAGCCCCTCTGGCAGGGGACTCCTCCCATCCATGTCACATATCCTGGTGAGTTTGGGATGTGTTGATGCTGGAGGTGCAACTGCAGTGGGATGCTGTAGCTGACAGGAAATTTACAGGGCATTCCCAATTTTTGGGTATCAAAAAGCAAGTGAGATAAGTGCTGTCCAGGGGGCTGTTTTTGAAAAGCCAGCATCCTTGTATGCACAGCATTTTTGAACGAATATAAACCAGAAGAGTAGAGCCACAACTGGCTTAACTCAACAGCAACCTATGTGATCTAAGCAGTGCCTTAATCTATTCCCAGTGCAAACAATCTGAGATCTCTTGAAACAAAGCAAGCTGCTTCTGAAGCAATTGCTTTCAAAAACTTCATTAAAAATTCACTGCTAATTTCACATAATCAACAGAGATTGGAGGAACAGGTGCAAGATCCCGTGGAATCACTAGCAGTCTGTTTTTATCTTGAATCAGTCATTCTAAAATCAAATCTTTGATGCAGACTAGTTGAGAGAATACTGTAGGTAGAACTGTTAGCAAATTTGGTTAGAGATTTTTGCAGCCTAGCAAGTAAACAACTGAAAAATGCTGGTTTTGTTTGATCTGCAAATTAGGTGACTGGAAGAGCAGTAAGGCCAGGGCAGATTTCTACACACAACTATTGGTAGGAAAGACATTGCTAGTGTAGAGGTATATAATTGGGATGGAAGATAATGAATACATGCTCTATACAATAGACAATATATACTACACATCTTCTACAAGCATTAGGCATCTGCATTTCTGTAGGGTGTGTATTTGTGGTTTATATATAGGTATATCCTGGTTTATTTAGACATATGTCTGCATGTACAATCAGATTCACACTCAGAGTGTCAGTCCCTCAGTACTTGTTGCCTTTTAAAAACTGTTACAGATGGCACTGCCTCTAGGATGGAGTTTGACAGTAACAATTGTGTGGTTGGCTTGATGGTGCTTGATAAAATCATGGGAATGGAGGAGAGTAAGGTGCTTAGGCAGCGCTTAAGTTAATCTCATGCCTTCCCATCAAGCCAAGCAGGACACTAAGGAGCTGTTCACAACAGAGGAAGGAAAAGATGCAGTTCAAGATGGGGAACATCCTGCTGTCTCTTCTTTTCTGGTACAAAGGTATGCACTTTGCCTCCTGAGAGGTGCTTTCAGATATCCCTCTTTGTGTTCCCTCTTTCAGCCATGCTTGCTTCTGCCAGGGGCTGTGGGGTACAGAGCAAGCTCTTCTCTGCATTCTCATGGAAACATCATAATTCGGGGGAAGGCGAAATGTGGAGGAGATGTGTAATTTATGTACATGAGGGAGCAGCATTCTTACAGCTCTATGAATATTCAGTAGTAAAACTCTGTTTCAAAAAAAATAATTGCAGTGTAAAAAAATTGCCATATAATTTGTCAAAATATGAATTTGCAAAGAAAATTGTAGTGCAGCTGAGCCAGTGTGTAGCTAATAATGCTGATTTGAAAAATGAGGTACAGTATAACATGAAAGACTGGTCCTTCATTAATCAAAACTCCTGATTAATCAAAAACTGATCATTTTCTCTAGCAGCAAGACCTTACTGATGAAGATTGCCTTTTTTTTAAAGGCCTTTCAAGGTATTTTGGCCTGAAAAACATTTCCAAAGATATTTTTAGAACAAAAAGCAATTCATAAGTCTAGGAAATGGGAAAGATATTTATCAATTTTGAGACTTTCTGATACTCGTTTTTCAGAAAACAAAAGTAGGTAAGCAGGAGCTAGAAGGAGCCAGAAAATTTAGGATCACAATCTTCTTCCATTTTAATCCACCCAACTGTGAAGAACAAGGGGATAATTTCCTGGTTCATATTTAAATTTCTGGCTTCATCACAGCCAATGGCAAAGCTACTTTTTTCTTAAATGAGGCTGAGGGTTGCTCTTGGTGAGTGGTGGGCAGTGTCTACCGACATGAATGTGTGAATCAAGTATGATCTGTCAGGGTGAGGAACAGATTAATCAGACAGTCCAACTTTTCTTCTGTGGGTGTTGAATTCCCAGTGTTTTTGCATGTCTGGTTTTTTCTATCTTTTTCTGTTTCCATTGAATACTTTGCTCTACCAAATTTCATGAGTAGGAAAATAAGTGCTCCTCAACTAGCCATGCCTTCATTTCATCTTATTATGTTTGGCTGTACCCAGCTCTGTCTAATTAATAGGTCTTTCTTTTAATCTCCCAGCAAATACTTGTATGTTCTCCTTGTACCTTATCTCTTCACTCTCCTTTGTTTCACTTGGGAAGGTTACTGGTGCCTGAGCTTCTAGGAAGAGTGTTTGTATGCAGACTCTGGCATTTTTTCCCCTATGGGTGGCATAACTGCAATTAGTCCTTGGAATAAGTTCATATACCTTGCTCTGAATTCCAGACACAGCTTGCTTTTAATAGACACCCACACATCAGGATATTTTTGGAAAGCCTGCAGTGAAAAATAAGTTGCAAGATCACTTTCCAGGCATCACTTCTTCGGTATTTAATTTATTTTTTTAATTTATTGTATTTCTTAATTTACTGGTTTTCTCTTCTTCGCGGTCTAAGTGTCCTCTTGTGGATAAAAAGTGAGCAGCCCAGGTTGCCCCTGACACTTCTGCCTCTCTCAGCAGGAAGGTGCCGCCAGGTCAGCCCTGGGAGCTACGTGCACTGATGCCATGATAAGCTGCTTAGCTTATTTTCCCTGGCAGAGCAAGTGGCTTAGAGGAGCACCCGCGCCTTGGCCGGGGCTTGTGTTCGCTGGGGACACGGCGCAGCAGCGGCAGCAGCAGCGGCNCACTTTGGCATAATCAATGCATCTAATGAAATTACTATGCAGGCAATGTTCTGCGTAGTTCCAAGCCGGAAGGAACAAACATGTCAATAAGGTCAGAAAATGCCGAGCATTTCTAAGGAACACTTTGGGAAAAAAGACAATTAATTATATACTTCTTAAGAAAAAAGGGAGGACAGGTAGGTTTTGTTTTTTGGTTTTTTTGGGGTT
>VXBB01014366.1:573202-619324 GCA_013399915.1 Illadopsis cleaveri
ATTTCTAAGGAACACTTTGGGAAAAAAGACAATTAATTATATACTTCTTAAGAAAAAAGGGAGGACAGGTAGGTTTTGGTTTTTGGTTTTTTTTGGGTTTTTTTTTTTCAAATTAATTTAGCTTAGTTCAAATATTGTCATAACATTTAAAAAATTGTGGAAACATTATGGAAAAAGAGAAATTAATATGAATTAAATAGGTGTAGTTGTGATTACCTAATATGGGTTTTATTGCCTTCAAATAAATACCAGTAAATAATAAATGAACCACAATACAAAAGAATGAAAAGGAAAACCTGATGAAAATCATTCAAATAAAGAAAATTAAACAGAAATTAAAATAATACAACTGTGAAGAATCCCCACAAAACTAAGGAGGAAAAGAACACCCAATTAAAAGCCTGAGAGAGAAGCTTAACACAAAGCATGAGACCTCCCCTTTGCAGGTTGATGTCCTCTTGCCCTCATTTTCTGGCTCTGACCGGGGCTGCCAGTGATCAGCAGAGATCAGTTCTAGCAGGCTGATGTGTGCCGGGGTGTTGGTGCCCTGCTGGCTGCTGCTGGGGCCACAATGTCATCTACAGGAGAAATAATCTACAGGCCACAGTGTCACCTACAGGAGAAACAGGCTGAGCATTTGGCCCAGCATGGCTTTGGGTGTTGGAGTCCCTGGATGGGCGCCCTGCTTTCACCAGGCCAGCCTGGCTTCCCATGTGTTTGGGTGGACACAGATCTGCGCTGTCCCCTGCCGGCACAGCTCCCGCGGGCCATTTAAAGCCCACGCTTTTTAGAAATAAAGATGCTGTTTGCACAATACACGACCCCACGGAGCCTGCCTAGCATGGCCATGGAAAAAGCCCCGGGGGAAAATCAACAAAAGCAGTCACGAAACGTGTGGGCAGAGGAGCTGTGCTTGCCAAGGGGACCTGGGGACCAGCCACAGCTGCAGCGGGGCCCCTGGGACCATTGCCTCTGGCACAGGGACGAGGAGAGGTGGGGGAACACCTCAAATGTGGCAGCTTCCCGAAATGCACCTTCTTACAGAGGCTGGTGCAACCTGATGTGAGTCACCTCAGTCGCCTGGCACGATTTTCAGTGCTGGGATATAAAAATAGCCCAAGTTAATAATATAGCAAGATACAAACTAGCACCCAATGGGCGCAGAGGCACTGCAATGCTTTTTTCAGTGTCTCAACCCTCTGTATTGCTTATAGACTGTTACCTAACTCTGATTCCTGATGCTGCCTAATGCAGGGCTCTTTTTTCCAGAAAGCATGATAAAACCAGTGCTACCCATTCCAGACATGCCTTTCTTTTTTTGTGACCTTTTTGAGCTTTTCTGGGGCTCCAGTTGTATTTTTCTGGGGTTTCAGATGTTTTCCTTTCCCCTACCCCGTAGCCCACAGGTGCAGAAGGGAAGCAGGTGCAAAAGGAGCCATTGTGCCCAGGACTGCTCATTGTGCACTGCTGCATCATGGGGACATTGCTCTCCACTGGGAGGAGAGAAAATAATTTTACTCTCTGAGCGCTGTTAAACTGCAATGTTGCTTACAGAGATGAGACAAAAAATCAACTATTTTTTAGCTGAAGCTTCTAGGAAACCTATATAATAAAGTAAATAAAGAGATTAACATTTTCCACATAGTTTTCCTGCAATTATCAAGTTTATGTGAACTTATTCCAGTAAATTGAGTGACTGACATTTAGTCTGTGTTATATTTTATTTCTTTCTTTTCATATTTAAAATGTGCTGTCTCATGCTTGTATATCTGTCATTAATTCCTACAATAAAAGATGACTTGCTGCTGTGACTTTATGGTCAGGATAGTGAATATGATTCCTCAGGGTTACTGTATTTAACAGAGCCTTTGGCAGTGTTACTTCTGCCCACACTTATCTTCCTCCTTTCTTTGTCTTGTTTAACCACATTCCTAATGATTACAGTTTTTCTGAGAAACACAGCTACCTGTTCCTGTCATTAAAATGCCAGCAGCTGAGTTTCCTTGCTATTGATTGCCCCTTTTCCCAAGTAGCCCTAAGCTGTGGCTGCTGCTTTATCCAACATCCGCTCAGGATTCCCCATCCTGGCACCCCAGGACTACCTCTGCCAGCTCTTTTCTTTCTGCCCCAAACCTGGACCAGTTCCTGGAGTATCATTCCCCTTCATCCTGCTCAGCAGCAAGTGCCAAGTGGAGACATCTCAGCACCTGGGCTCCAGCCCAGCCTCACCAGCACAGGTTCCCTGGCACAAAATCATCCCCTGGATCTTGTCCCAAACCCTGGTCCCTAAATCCTGTGCTATGGGATTTGTGCATGGCAGTGCTCTGGACACACCCCGCTGCAGGTGGGATGAAGGGACAGGAAAAGTGTATGCCTTATCTCCCTGCCTCCCACAAACCCAGATAATAATTTATTTCACTGAACTGATGATTTGCTGAGGGTCCTGGGGGGCTGTAAGTAGAGCTCTTTCCTTTTTAATGTTTCAGAGTTTTTGTCAGTCCCGTGCTTTTAAAACAACAGCCCCTGGCGGCCGTGCAGGCCTTATGACCCTCCCTTGAATTGCAGCAATTCGTTCTGTCTGACCTACAATTACCAATTATCTTTGTAACCTTCCTTGAAGGCAAACATGCTTGCTATAAAAGCATGCTGCCCATCACATTTTTAGACTATTGGCAGCCAGCTTTCCTCTTCATTTCCTTTGTAGGACAGGGCCTGTCACAGCTGTAAACACACCAATATATCAATTACTATGTTTTGTGGCCAACTGCAGGCAAGGGCATTTTCATTTGCTTTTCTCTCCCAGGGCCAGGGGTTTTCAGGCTGCACTGCCCAGGCAGGGCATTTGGCCACCCACTATGCTCACTCCATGCCAAGCTTGCTGCTCCCCTGTACCGTGGCTGGATGGCTGAGCCCCTTGTGGGAGCAAGCCCTTAGCAGTTCACCTCTCCTGGCTGGAAAAGGGGAAGCTGAACTCCTGTTTGAGGTGTTTAAATCAGCAAGTTATGCAGTGAGGAGTGGAGGTGCTCAGCCCAGCTGGGACAGCCAGAGGGGCAGCATGCCCTGTGCCCTGCACCTGTGTGCTGGCACTGTCTTTGCACCACTGTGTGTTGTGGGACTGACCCAATAAAACATTGCATTGAAAAAAGGGGGTTTGTGCTTAAAATTCACACCCTTTCTTGGTTTGTCGTGGTGTCCCCTGGCAGATGAGGCTAAAAGCCCTCAAAGCCACTCCTGTAGCTCAGGAGCAGGCACCACTGGCTGAGTGCAGCCACAAAATGCTGGGTCACCTGGGGAGGAGGATTTATTCCTGGTTCTTGAATTGATGCTAACATACGCCCACCCACCTGAAATCTATCCCTTTCTTGCCTGTTGTTTCACTCACACCTGTTGAGTTTCCAGCTGCATGTGTCAAGGGCATATTAAGTTTTGATCTTGGCTTTCAAAGGGAGGGAGTCAGGAGGCCTATTGAAGGGCTCAGCATGGTCACAAAACAATATCCTACACCATCCTGGTAACCCACAACCCCTTTCCCCACCCCAGGCATGCCGTGGCTCAAGAACAGGCCTCATGCTACAGTCATGGAACATAACTTCCTTAGGTTAATGGCTGGACTTGATGATTCAGAAGAAACCTTTTCCAACCCCTTTTCCAGGCTAAAGTACGTTACACCACCGTAAGAAAAACCCAAAAACCCACAAAAGTTTTCTCCACAAAAATCAGTCTTCTAAACATGAAAATGAAGTGGTTAAGCAGATGGAAGGCGGCAAGCCTGCAGCCCTGTGAGCCAGGGATTGCTGGGCAGTGGGAACACACAGCAGGCTGTGATGGCTGGGGAGCCATCCCAGATGTCAGTAAAAGGAAGCCCTTGCAGCTGGTGGTCCTGGAGCAGGGCACCCGTCCTGCTGGGAAAGGACACCACTCTAAGGGCTAGGGGGGCAGGAAAGACACCTGCCAGCCTGGATGTCATGCCCCAGGTATCAATGCCTCTCCAGCACTGGCATCAAACAGCACAGGGCAGGCAGGAGAGGCAGGCACTGCATTACTTTTATTGGCAAAGGTGGTCCAGTTTTGGTAAGTGATAAAATCCTGATTTCTCTTGCATTGACAGACAGCATTAACTTAAATCACCTTCACGCAGGTTTAAGTCAAACCTCTTTACCCTCCTCTTTACTCCCCAACACAGGAGTGACTTTGGGTTTGCCCCTCTGCCTTGGTTTTCTGATTGCACAATGGGGTCCCAGGGCTTGCCTTGGTAATTTTGTGCTGGGAAAGGTGTAGCTGTTTGGGGCCCCCAGCCTACACTTTCCAAAATGTCTGGAGATGTACAGGCGTGTTTTCCTCCTGATCATGCTGGGCTCTGGGTGATCCCTGCCTCTCTCTTGGGCCTGACTAGAGGCCACAACTTTTTATTGTAGACTGGCATCTAATTCTCCTGCCAGGGCCAATGCTGTGGGTTAATGTGGTAAGTTCCTGATGCCAGAAACGCTACTCTGGGACAATGAAGCACAGGAGACCATTCCTGTGTTAGAGAAAGGAATTTTTAAAAAAATGTTTATCATTTTGATTTTGGAGGTTTTTCTTTTAGACTCTTGATACATTTGAACTCATTTTCACACCCAAGGAGCAGTTGCATTTCAGTAATAAACAGAGCTTTGTATGTAGTTTATATTTCAGCTGATTATAATTGCTCTGTGTTTGTGAGTCTTTTGAGATAAAACTTGCTATAGTAATGTAAGATGAAATTCCCTGCATTAGCTGGAGCTTCCTAGGCTCAGCAAAGTGACAATGTATGAATGAATAAATCATAACTAGATTTCAGTGAATAATTCAGAGTCTAATTCATTTGGTGAAAAAATTGTCTTTTCATATTCACAAAACCTCTGGGGATGGCAGGTTTCTCATGTCTCCTGTATGCAAGCTTTTACCTGCTCAATCACTTTTTCCTCACAGACTTGTAGATTCCCTACATCTTTGAAAACCTGATGTTTGACATTTGACTTGTGTTTATGAGTTATCAGCAGTCATGGGATTATTTTTTTATTATTTTATTTTCATAGCTATTTGGGAAATATTCTACCAGTCTAAAAGCTATTAACATACTCTGCTTTGGACTTAAGCAAGAAGAGTCTTTTCAGTAAGGAAAAAGCCTCATAAAAAATCCATTGCTTAGTAAAAGGCAGGAGATAAAACAGGTCAGATGTTGCAAAAATAGCATCTCTTCCTCCATAGCCACAATTACTGCTTTTCCCTAAGAAAGAAAAAAAGGGAGTCTTGTCTGTAAGACAGATTAGGAAGGCCTATTTACATTTCTTTTTTCTTCATCACATCCAGAGGGAGTGATCTGAGGCCAAGCACCTTGTGAGGTGCCCTATCTCCTCCAAAGACATTTGGGATCTACAGTGGCACCAGGCTAGGATTTCACCCTTGAAGTTCATCAGTTTAAATGTTTTAATGGGAAAATGTGACAGGGAAAGTGGGGAGCAGAAAGACAGGAAAAATGGATATGGGCAAAATTAGCTGTAAAGCAGACTGAGGGGTCCACCACGTGTTTTATCTCAGGGTGATTCAAGTGTATCTGATCAGGAAGAGGAGATGCCAAAGGCATCTGAAGGAAAACTCGATGGTAGAGTAGCACAGACATGAGCACATGCAGTGCCCTTCTCCTGCCCATGTTCTCTTGCCTTCTCCTGGCAATCAGCTTTGGGAAATGTGGTAGATTTGTCAGTCCTTCCTCTATTTATTTGTCTCTATCTCAAGAGTAAATGTTGCTTGTATTTCTTGATGTTTGCCTGTGGCATCTTTGTTTCTGACCTCTCTCTCTCTCTCCTTCCCTCCACGCCCACTGCCCAGCTGTGATGGCCCTCTCCCCAGGAGAGGTAAGTCTCTCTGGATAGTTCAGCTGCCAGGTAAATGCTGGGGGTCTGACACTGCCCAGCCCTGGTCCCTTGGGGCAGAAGGAGGGATGGTACCTGGGCCTTCAATCTCAGGCACATGCTCTGACCTCTGAATCCCAGGGGATCCAAGTCATTCTGTGCTTCATGCTGAGCTGGCAACAGGAAGGGGTCTCAGACAAGGTGCAGCAGTCCAGACAGGCACAAGCATTTGTCTAAGGTTCAGAATCCAGATTTGGCCTCGTTACACTATTGTTGATGACTATGTTGATTTATCACTCGTTTTTTACCTTTCCTTTAGGATGAGAGACTGGAGCTGTGGCACAGCAAGGCTTGCAAATGTGATTGCCAAGGAGGCCCTAACTCAGTGTGGTCCAGCGAGACTAACGGCTTAGAGTGCATGCCAGGTAATGGAGGGAGCCTTCAGCTGTGTTTGTCTGGTGCCCTTCAGGAGCTTCCCCTTTGAACCTGGCATTGCAGAGCTGGCATGTTCCAAATCCAGCTGCTGAGGGGGCTGGTGGAGCTGAACCACTGTGAGGTGAGGGGATGACCCTGCACCATCAGGCAGAGGCAGCCCCCATGCCTGGGCCTGGGGAGGTCACCTAGGGTGGCCCGTGCTGGCCAGTGACAGTGGGCATTTGTCTCTCTCCCCCTGGATCCCTTGTTGCTGGTGCTGCCAGAAACTGGCTGGGGCAGCTACTGCCATGTGTAGGAATTGCTGTAGGAAACATTTTGTACCACATAGACTCATTCTCCCTTGCTGCAGTTCAGCCTGTGACATCTTCTAGACTCTCCAGGGATCAAGAAAAACAGTTTCTTCCTTATTTGCAGCTTATTTTTAAAAGGGAAGGGAAGATGGCAGGTTTGGTTGATCTGTCCATGTCCAAGGAACACGTGGGCAAGGAGTGGTGCTGGGTTTCCCAGCCAGGCCAGGTGTGAGGGGGTGTTTCTCACATTAGCATTATGTAGCTGAGTAATGAAGGCATTTCCCTTATTCCCCTGAATCCACTGTAACCCCCAGCTGTTGCTGTCCCTAGAGAGGGGCTTTGCATTCCCCTTGTCCAGCCCACCCCACGTGATGTGGCCTGGCCTTCCCTGCTGCCCAGGACAGTTTGCAGAGCAGCCATGCAGAGCTGGCATGGCCAACGGGAGCAGCCAGCCTCACAAACACTGCATGACTTTTCTCTGGCTTGGCAGTAGCAGTGTTCAGTGATTCAGCTGCTTTGGCTAGGCAGGCACCAGGCGTCTGTTTTGGCAGGTCCCTGTGCATGGCACAAACGGACTCACCAGAAGGTGACCTGCTAATTGCATTACGGTTGTGTGGTCTGCAGATTAGTGTTGCTAAAAGTGAAGTTGGGTGATGTTTGAGATAAGCCTGACAAATAGTAAACACACGGGGCCACACTCTTGCACAAGGGGAGCAAGGCTTTTAACGTGGTGGAAAAGCATGATGTTTCCATGCCTGGAGGAAGGCGGGACAGTGGCTATATGTTTTCATGGGGAAAAACATGTTAATGAGGCTCCAACTGAGCAAGATATGTTAATGAGATATTGATGCATGCAATATTGACCTAGCAGAGCTTACTAATGAGACATTGACCACATGGCTGCAGTGCTGGGGAGTTGCACTGGGGAGGCCACAGTCATGCCAGGTTCTGGGCACCCCGTATGCTCCCCATATGTTGGTTGTTTTTAACATGAGGCACCACGGTGGTTGTTCAGGCATGGATAAGGCAAGGAAAGCTCTTACCCACAACTGAAGCTGCACAGAGCTTTGCTTGCTCCTTTATTGCAGAGACCCATGAAACAGACTGTGTTAAAGTGGAGAAAGGGACAGAATTACCTTTGGGGACTCCAGAGGCTCCACAGGCTGCAAAATCAGAAAATGCTGCCCATGATATAGATGTTTGCCTAGGCAATCCCTATGTTACACTTGAGTGCCTTCATTCTTTGTAGCTTGATACACAATGATAACCTGATCACATAAAAAAAAGATCATAACAAAAAACCCTGCAACTAGGTCCATGTAGCATGAAGGTGCTCAGTATCACTGAAGTCTTGCCTTCCAGAGCACTGTGTGGTGACCCACAACAGAAAGTTTTAATGACGAATGAATGTTTCTTTCTCCAGTAGTTTTGCAGCCAGTGGTAGTCATGTTGAATTTCTCACTATTGCTGAAGAGAGTTGTGGGGGCGGGATTGTTACCCTGAAGATCTGCAGTCAAAAATTGAGATGGAAATCCCTGAGCCCTCCGCAAGGCTGAGCATGACACCTCACTGGCACCAGAGCACCTGAAAGTTTTCCACAAGGGAAGGCCACCTCCAGATGCAAAGAAGGTTCCCATAGCAGAAAATGCAGATCTGAGGGTGCTTGTGGAGGGATGACCAGAGCTGGCTCAGCAATTTTGCCCTGCAAGTGGAGCCATAAATCAACACAGTCATTGGAAGGGCAGAAGGAGGTAAAGTCCAGGAAGAAAAGAAGTGCCCAGCATTACTCAAGAACCAGGCAAAAGCTGACAGCCTGGAGGCTGGATCCAGGTTGATGCATCCAGTCAGGCTCTTCTTCCACATGCTTACAAGAGGGAGATTCAGACTGCAACATCTGAATAAAGCCTTTCCCCCAAAATGTTGCAGTCAGAACAAGTCGAGTAAGTTTGAGAGAGAAAGAAGATTTAGAAATTAACACAGGTGAAGGTTAGAAATGAGGACCCTACGGTCCCAGGGAAGGTTGTAGTCTGGGATAAGAGCATTCCCAGCATCCTAATCAGGAGAAGAGAGAGCAGTGAAACCCCAGGCGGTGTCCATAATATGTGTGCAAACACACCCAGAAAACAGAGCCACTTCTGTCCCTTAAGTGTTTTTTCCCTTGTTCTGCAGAGTGTCCCTACCACAAGCCCCTGGGCTTTGAGTCTGGTGCTGTCACCCCAGACCAGATCAGCTGCTCCAACCCTGAGCAGTACACGGGCTGGTACTCCTCCTGGACAGCCAACAAGGCCCGCCTCAACGGCCAAGGCTTTGGGTGAGTTCCAAAACATCTCCCTGAGGAGTCCTGGGGGCTGTGGGTGTGGGGCTGGGGAGCCCTGGTTGTGTGGGGGCTGGAGGGTCTGCTTGAGAGGGCATGATGGAGGACAGAGCAGGGCTGGTGGTGTCCCCTCAGGTGTGCGTGGCTCTCCAAGTACCAGGACACTGCCCAGTGGCTGCAGATCGACCTGAAGGAGGTGAAGGTGATTTCGGGGATCCTGACACAAGGGCGCTGTGACGCTGATGAGTGGATGACCAAGTACAACGTGCAGTACCGCACTGACGAAAACCTCAACTGGGTCTACTACAAGGACCAGACTGGGAACAACCGGGTCAGTGACCTTTGCTCTTTGGCCCCTGGTGGAAGGGTGCCATGTTCAGTGACAACAGGTCTCAGAGGAAGGTGCATCTAAAGGGGGATCCTGTGGGAGCAGCAGGGTGGATGGGTCTTGGTGCTCACTCTGCATCAGGGAGCAGCACAGAGAGAGGGGCCATTCCCCCTGAGGTGAGAGTGTGTCATGCTGACCAGTGCAGAAGGACAAAATACATTATTTGTGTTTTCTGAAGATCATACTGGAGTCCAGATTAAGCTCAGAGGCGTTAGCTGGCATTGCAGAGGAGGCAGCACCTCCATGATAAAACTCCTTTCTCAGCTGTGGGCACACAGCCCCAGCCATGCTTCAGCACTGCATGGGGGCTTCTTTTATTGTCATGTCCATAGTGCGTGATCCTGGTGCAGAAAAACCCCTCAGACAAAATCTGCAACTAGTTAAGTCATAACCCACCAAACCATTCTCATGCTGCACTTCTTACTGGTTGACTTGAAACAAAAATTGCATTGGGGAAACACTACAGAGTTGCCTCCGATCCATGTGCAGTCCAGCTGGGCTGGAGGATGCCACAGCTACTGCCTCCCAGGTGTGCTCAGTGCCCATCTGTTGGAATGGCCCTGTCCTAGCATAGGAGGCTCTGCTGGCTTTGCTGAAGTTCCTGCAGCCCTGGGGAGAAGCTGAGCTTTCCCAAAAAAAAGGGTCACGATAGCAGATGTGACATCCAGGCCAAAGAATGGGAAAGGGCCCTCAAATATATATTTTCATCTATATTGGCTTGTGTAGGAGCCTGGCTTATGAACTTCAAAGAGCCAAAGTCAACCATGCTCACTCCAACCAAGCAGTGCCTTGGTACAGGAAGGCAAATGAGAGAGAATGGGATAAGAAGATTTTCTGGCCTAACCATAAAAAGTGCAGGACTGATGGGGGGAAATGGCCTACTTAGAAGACTGAATCAGTGTGACAAAAATTGTCTACATCTAATTTTAAAGTCTTTTGAGGGTGGAGGGGAGGGAGCCTCCTCCTCTGCTCTGCACAGGCACCCCAATCTCATGGGACAGGATTTCCAGCCCCCTAACCACCCATCCTCCCTTCACAGGTTTTCTATGGCAACTCTGACCGCTCATCCTCGGTGCAGAACCTGCTGCGGCCGCCCATCGTGGCGCGCTACATCCGCCTGATCCCGCTGGGCTGGCACGTGCGCATCGCCATCCGCATGGAGCTCCTCGAGTGCCTGGGCAAGTGTGGCTGAGCCCGGAGCGGCTTCCTGGGTGTCTGCCCGCCTGTCCTGCCTCGCCCCGCCGCCTCTCCTGAGGTGTAAATCCCCAGCCTGCAAAGGGGATTGAATAAAATGTTACTTCACACCGTGCCTGGTGATACAGCTGATGGGGGGTTGTGGGACACACACACTGGGGACGAGGAAGGTTCAGGGCTTGGATCCTGTGAGATGTGGTGCTTCTGGCCCTTGGGTGTTAGGCTGGGGAAATGGTCATCACGATATGCTGTGAACACTGAAATACATGCAGATGGGGTCCAAAGGCAGGGCTTGGATTGGTAGGTATGTGCCAGGACAGACAATTCACCCTCATGCCCTGAGCTGGGTTGGGGCCAGATCTGGCCTGTCCCCAGTACAAAGGCCCCCATCTGAATGTCACACTCTCAAATCACCTCATGTTTGCTTGTGTCAGGAACCCTCAGGCCTGAGCTGCTGTGGCTGGTTTTGGGACAGACATCGGTGCCTTGAGCACCAGGTGAACAAACCCTCTCTGTATCCTCTCTGATTTTGCACTGACACATCTTAGGGACCCCAGGACTTTGCTCCTTGTGGGTGTTTTGGCACAGATATAGGGACTCACTCTTCTTAACTATTTGATCTCCATGGTCCAATCTCCAGTGGGTGTTCATCACCCAAGGAATTTGGGGCATGTTGATGATGGACCCTTCTTCCTGGGGTGTCAGCCCAATTACTAAGGTTCATGTCCCTGCCTCAGCCCAGGAGCAGATGCCCAACACAGCCTAGGTGGGAACTGCAGCCCCCACAGCTCCCATGAGGGAGGGTTGTGGGGAGCTCTGAGTGATGGCTTTGGTTTGCCTTCCTACACACCTGCAGTACAAACCTGGCAGGCACCATCGGTCTTTTCCCTATTTTCTAGCAATCCATCCCAAAGAGTCTCAGGGAAGAGAGGAGAGGCATGAAGGCTGTGGCACCGAGGCAGCCCATCTGCTGCTCGTGTCCTCTTCTTATCCCTATGGGCACAGAGGTGAATGCACGGTGTGCAGGGCAGGAGTACAGATGTGACTAAAAACAAATGAGATGTGACCAAACACATGAGAAAAGCCTTTGGATGGCTGTGCACTTCATCACATTCATTTGTGAGAGCAGATGTTTCTGCCTTGTTTTATTCCTGTATGTAGAGACAAATAATAGCTGTCAGTGAAATAAGCTTTTCTGGCAAGTCTGAAAGCTGCTCCACTAACCAACAGTATGAAGTCTACAGAGATGTAGAAAAGACCAGTTCCCATCTGCTGAGATGATTGCTATACACCAGCACTCCCTTGCTTCCCTCCCACCTCCTCATCCATTGGTAGGATTTTTGCCTATCCACAAATTGGTCTAGGGACACATTTTCTTAGTAAGAAATCACTGTGTGGTTGTTTTAATGCTGAACAGTCAAGGCAAGCTCTATTGAAAAGATCCACTGAGCTCGAGGCACTTCCTCAGCAGCCAAGCTGTGGGACTAGCACGGTATAGCAGCCTCCCTGGAGGCACTGCACATCCAGCACCAGGGAGACAAGGCTCCCCAGCAGCCATCACAGCTCTTGTCTTGCTAACACCAACACTGAAAGCTGAAGCATTTCCAGGCCCTGGATGCAGTTGCCAACATGTTAATACACAGCTCTCCCTGCCCTGAAAGCACCACAGGCAGCTCTGCTCCATGTCCTGATGGATGGTAATGGGGGAAGCAACTTTGGTGCTGATGTTTTCCTGCATGACTGGGGAGTGGAGGGGTGGCTGCGAGGGGGAGATGGATGAACTGGGCACAAGAATATTTGTATCACCCCACAGCAGTTAAGCTTGACTGTAGCTAGTAGCCTTGTCTGTGACCAGCCTCTGGCAAGCACCTATGCACAGTCCAGGGTTTTTCAGTTGTCTGGTTTTGGAAATGCACCCAGTGGCAAAGGCCAGAAGCTCCTGTGAGATTTGGAAGAGCTGACAGGCTGAATGCACAGCCTGAATGGATGGACCACACACCATTTCACACCAAGGCACTACACTAAATTACATATCTTCATATGACTGATCCTACACAGAGGATATAATAAAACCTTGGAGGAAGAAAATACTTTCTCAGTAGAAAGGACCTGTGCTATCACTCTTCCAGCCTCCCATCTTCAAAGAAATCACTAGACCTTTTTCTAGATTGAAATGTATGGCAATACATAAGCTGGAACACAGTGCATTTCACAGTTCATTTGCCTCTTGCCTTGCCCTATCCTTTGCAGTTCACCTCTCCAGCTTGTATGGGGAAGGGACATACTTCTGACTTGCAACTAAATGGTTCCTGCTAAAGCAGGAGTTTCTGTTCTGATCCTTGCTATGCAGCTCACTTGCTAATTGACCTCTAGAAATTCACTTAACCTCTGCCTCTTATATAAAGAGTGCTGAGAGGCTCAATTAATTAAGTGGTCCTAAAATGCTTTTAGAATTGCATCTGACTTCCACTTCTGCATAAATTCAGCATGTTAGAGTAACAGTGTGACTGAGGTCATCATGAAAGTGAAACAGCACCAGCTGAAGTATAATTACATAAATACAAAATCTTTTCCTCATAATCACAGAATCACAGAATGGTGTGGGTTGGAAGGAACCTTAAAGATCATTTAGCTCCTATCTCCCTGCCATGGGCAGGGGCATCTCCCACTAGACCAGGTTTCTCAGAGCCCCATCCAACCTGGCCTGGAACACCTCCAGGGATGGGGAGTCCACAGCTTCTCTGGGCACTCTGTCACTCTGTGCCTCACCACCCTCACAGTAAAAAAATTTCTTCCTGATATCTAATGTAAACCTGCCCTCCTTTAGCTTGAAGCCAATCCCCCTTGTCCTGTAACTACATGCACTTGTGAAAGTCCCTCTCCAGCTCAACTGCAGCTTCCTTTAGGTACTGGAGGGTGCTATATGGTCTCACCAGGACCTTCTCTTCCAGACCCAAATCTCTCAGCCTGTTTTCATAGGAGAGGTGTGCAGCCCTGTGAAGAAATTAGTGACCCTCCTCTGGACATGCTCCAATAGGTTCCCATCTTTTTTGCATTGGGAGCCCCAGACCTGGACACAGCACTCCAGGTGGAGCCTCACTAGAGCAGAGCAGAGCAGAGCAGAGCAGAGCAGAGGGAGAGAATCTCCTCCCTCACCCTGCCGCCCACACTGCTTTTGATACAATCTAGGACACAAGCAGCCTTCTGGGCTGGAGGGGCCCGTTGTCGTCTCAAGCTGAACTTTTCATCCAGCAGCAGCCCCAAGTCCTTCTTCTCAGGGGTGCTCTTGATTTGTTCCTCCTCCAATCTGTATTTCTGCCTGTGACTTTCTCAACCCACATGGAGGATCTTGCACTTGGCTTTGTTGAACTTCATGAGGTTTGCACAGGCCCAGCTCTCAAGCCTGCACAGCTCCCTCTGGATGGGCTTCCTTCCCTCCAGTATGTCAACTGCACAAGAGGGGTTGGTGAGAACACACTCAATCCCACTGTCCATGTTGCTGACAAAGATGTTAAACAATCCTGCAGGCCTTTACCTGCAGAGATAGGGAGACCAATGTATGGCTTTGCAACTGCATAAAACTGAAGAGGTTTGAAACAGGAAGTAGGACCAAAAACTGCTTTCAGCTTTATGATCTGGGTTTTTAGGATAGGATGCATAGAGAGAAGTGAGGGAACAAAGGGTGCTGAGAAGTTTGTACCCAATCTAAGTTACCTGATCAGAGACTGCCTCAGGCCTCCAGCCCAGCCACTTTATTTGTAAGTCAACAGCCCCTTTATCTTAATGGTTACATGCAGGAATTCACTTCCACCCAGAGAAAAATGTCCACTCTCCCCTCCATCCCATGGGGATCTGATACTGACTACACTGGGGATACCACATCAAGGTGCTCAACCTCTTCAAGGAGATGGCCACTCCAATTTCTAGGGCTCTGCAGGGGGTCCAGAAAAGGGGTTACTAAATGAGATTGTTGGAAGAGGAAGAGCCAAGTAAGGTTCTAAGAGTAAAGCCAAGTCCCCCAGAGCCCTGGGCACCTCAAGGAAATGCATTTCAACCCCATTTCTGGATGGAAATGTTGAAATGCTGAACTGCTTGTCCTGGTGGAAGTTGAAGCCATTAGCTCAGGCTGGAAGTTTCCCTCTTGGGGAGGTGATGGGCACAGCTCAGAGCAGGCACTGGCAGCAGCCTTGTCTCACCAAGGCTGCGGTTGCTGCACAACCCATCAGGCAGCTGTTTTGGAGGGATCTAACAGACTGCAAGTCCTGGCTTTCAGCAAGTCTTTCTGGAGCTCAGAGGGAAAGAAGGGAGGCCCAGGAAACACAGTCCCTACTCCTCAGTTTGTTTCCAATTACCCCAAAGAATGAGAGACTAGCAGGGAAATATTTGAAGTTTTTTTAAAGCTGCACACAGTAACAAAACAACTCATAGTCAGGATACATTAAAGAGGAAGCCATCAAAACTCTTATTGCTGACACCTCAACACCTCAACATTTGCCTAGAAGTGTCTCAGTTTACATGTGACAATGATGAAAATGCCATCATGACACTTTTCCTGTGGCAAAGACTGTGGGCTGGAAACATTCAGGGCCTTTTAATTTCTAGTAGTGTCTGCTGAGGGGCTTGGTGGGTTGGTACTGTTCAAAAGAGAGAACAGCAGAAATTCTTGCCCTGAAAGGAAGATAATCCATCCTGCAATGAGACTAGAGGAGGTGGGCAACAAGGTGCTTCAGAGATGTTGCCCTGTGGAAACATCCCATGGAAACATCAGGCTTGTGGACAGATACAAATGGCCTCTCAGATGGGGGAGTCAGCCAGGACCTGGCAGTGACCCACTGGGCACAGGAGTCCTGGTTCTGGTCTGTTCCACTCATCTGAGCCAAGCTAACTAGGGAGAGGTGCTCTGCAAGAGACGTGTCAGGAATAAGATCAGCTGTTGAACAATGCCAATATTCTAGTGCAAAATCTGCATTTTTATTAAAGACATATTTTGGAAGGCCCATTCAAAAATACATTGTGCTCAGTAAAAATTAACCATTTCCATGCTGATAATTAAGGTTACCACAGGAATTTTTTTTTCTCTTTTAGAATATTTACAGCAACAATAGAAATTGTACAGAAGTAAAGAATGGAATACATGCTCAAAAAAAATTTGGTAAGGTGTACCAACAACATGATACAAAGGGTTGTATACAAACACTTTACAAATGGTTTAGTAACTTGCATGAAGTCATCCTTAAATATTCAACACATTTTAAAATAAATTTGTATTCCAGGATTAAAAAGGCTAACACCACAACATATCCCTTCCACAACAGAAAGCATGGCAGATTTAAAAGTTTGTGCGCTTTAGATTTCTAGTAGCTGTTAAAAAACATCAGGGAATCTTATCCATAAATTTAGAAGTTTTGAAAGCTGCCTCCCCAGTCTGTTAATCTGTACTGGCAGATAGTGAAAAAATAAAAGATTTTGCTACACTTCATTTTTCCTTCTTTCTTCCAAATGACACAAATTTAAAATTAAACATTCCACAGTGGAGACCTAAGCAGTCCTGGAATTTCTTATCAGATTAACCAGATTTTAAAATGCCTGCATAGAATTTCCAACAAAATTATGTTTTCTGGGAAGATTTTAGCTTATTGTTCCATATAATCCAAATATAAAGTTACTTCTTTCAATTAGTCATATCCTTCAGTATCCTTCAGTAGTACGAGTCTAAGATGTGCACTAGCAAAAAAAAAAAAAAAAAAAAGTCGATATAGTTCCCCATGCTTAAAATTTTGCCTGGCAACTGAAGAGTTAAAAGCTCTGCCACTGGATTTACACGTCAGGAGTTTACACCAAGAGGTTCATATCCTACAGGAAAATGGAACAGCAGCTTCCACCTTGTGCTATGAACATGCTTTATCTTTATGCTAATGGAAAGCTCTATGACAGCAGCCATTTCACAACGCATTTCTACGCCTGTACAATTAAGATGCCACCTTGCATTTCTCAGAACGGATCCAGAGAAACAATGCCCTGTGAAAACAGAGACCTGGTGGAAGGAAAAGCCTGGTAGGCAGCGTGTTTTAGTGGGGGCACAATGAGGTAAGGTATCTCACCCAGATGAAATGGAAAATTAAAATGAAGGAAATCCTGAGCAAGTCTAAGGATAGCTGTTTGAGTAAAACAGCAAATAGGGTGGAGTAGTAGATAAGGCCTCTAACTCCCTGAAAATCTGCACTAGAGAAACAACAAAGAACAAGGCAACTGCAATATTTGAGAACCACAAGGGGAAGGCCAAGGGAAGACTGCAAAGCAGTGCAAAGGATGGCATTGGGATTCTAGAGGGAGAGCTCAGATGGCTTGGAGGTTTCAAAGTATTTCAGATGAAGGCCCAACAATATTTTATTACATGGTTGCTAACAGTACCTAGAGGAAGAATCTTTTTAGATAACTCTTCAAAATTTGGAGTCAATAATAAGCTCAGAATAAACAAACCTAACCTCAACCACATTCTGCAAGAGAGAGGAGGTAGATTGACTTGCAGAGAAGACAAGAGATGTGCAGTCATTCTTAGGCTAAGACACAAATTCCATGTTCAGGCTCTTGGGCCATGTTTCAAGAATCACTTTTATGTTCTAAAAGAGCCTGAGAAACAATCTGATTTGGTGGAATGAAAGCATCCAAACATAGTGGTGCCAGTCATCTCACACTTGGCATGCATCTTCCACTGAGTAGGTCACCCAGCTTTTGCATCAAACAATTGGCTGCACACAAGGTCACAAATCTGTATCCAACCAGAACTCGGAACAAGTAAAATTCAGACCTAATTCATCAGATTTACCTATGCTGTCTCATGTGGTAGTTAAGATACTCCATTGAGAGAACAGATGACCTAACACAGCTTTTTTCTTACAATTGAAAGAGGATCTCCTATGAAATTTGCGTTGCTAATTTTAATGACATTTGCTTTGTGATTGCAAAATGAGGAATCTTCTGTTTCAGTACAACATTCAGTACAGCACAAGCCTTCACTTGCCTGATGAGCCTGAGCATTGATGCACTGCTGCTGCTTGACCATTTGAAAAAGGTGCCAACATCTAGAATTTTCAAGCTTTGTTATATTAAAAGGGTTTACTCAAATCACCCCCTTTTAAAAAAAGGCCAGAAGTTAAATGGCTTTTTTCCTCATTCACTACAAACCCAGTTAATGAATGGTTAATATCATGATACCATCAGAAAGAGCTGTGTAGGGAAAGGCACCTGTTCTTAAATAGTGTCTTGATTTGAAGGTTATTCAAAAATGGTTATGTAGGGCACATCACCTTTCCAACCATCTTCTGTGGCACTCCTATTTCAAATGGTGGGCCTACTAACATGAACAACAGCCTAGATGCATGGTTTGTGATATTTACCCCATTAATAGATGTAGTATGTATGCTAGCTGGAATGGAAAAAATAAACATTCATTGCCACCCCACAATTTGCAGCACATCATATATGGCTATCCTTTTCATACTCTTTGTGTGACTGGGATGCAAATATTCTCCCAGCTCTACTCTGACAGTGATCAACTCATACAGAATTAATTACATGCAAGTATTTTGAAGCATGTCTCACTATGAAATCATTACAAGACAACAAAAAACTAAATATGAATAAACCCCCAATACTTCTAGAGCACAGCTCCTCTTTAAAGTGACTAGGTCTTGCCTTAGCTACCTACATCACACCAGTACTTTCAGAGCTGTATAATCTGTATTCCCATAGGTTCCCTGTGTTCTTACAGGGAGGTCTACAGAATTGTTGAGAATACATAGCTTTTTCTGAGTGAACCCAGGAGTCTACTCAGTTAACACCTCATCAGCTTTTGAAGAAAAAAAGAAAAGGTCGGTATGTAGCTTTTTAAACAAGTGAGATTCATCTCCTAAGAGATCTAACTGCAATGACAAGGAAGGTGAAGAGCCTACCACAGGCCACTGCTTCCTGAAGAGTCACTCCAGCCTTGGTCCCAGAAACAAGTTAGTGTGGTGGAGAGAAAGGTGACAAGCCAAATGACAACCTGAGGATGCCTCATGCACTTGGAAGTTTGAAGCCTGCTTTAATATTGATCTAAAAGAACAAGTGGTGTTTGGGGAATGTTTTAAGAGACAAATCTGGGATCATTAACTTCCTGACAAGAACTCTGCCCAGTGCTCTCCTGGCAACATCTCAAAGGGGCAACAAAGCTTAGACTGCAATAAATGGAGCAAAAAGTGTTGAACAGGTCAAAGGGACTGCTCTCTGTGGCCAGGTCTGCTGAAAATAGATGTTCTAGGTTAATACATTTACATGGCAGTTTAAAACGACACCTTAGACACTTATACAATTTCAGTTAGGATGAACTTAAGGTGCTTTTTTTTTCAATTAAAAAGAGCTCACGAACTATAACAAAAACATATAGACAAGTTTAGGCAGCTTGAGTTCTGCACAATGACTACAATTAATTTCTGAAACGTAGTTTCTTTTTTATTCACATCATCAGTGATGCCATAAGGCAAAAGATTGCCAAAGAATAAAATGCAGTTTAACTAGGATCCTTTATACTGAATAAATCTATAGAGCATGTAGTACAGGACTCACAGAGCAGTGAAAAGGAAAGCTCACATCTACAAAATAGTTTGCTCTGTAATTCTCTTTCTCTTTATTAAGTCAGCACTTCTCAGTCACTATAATAAGACTCCTTAGAAAACCTTGACAAAATTACATTAGCCATATTCTAACTATTGGGAAGCTAGACCAAGTTAAAAATACACAATTAATCCCAGCACCAGCTGGCTGAGCTGCTGGAATTTCTTGAAGTAAGAAAATACTACATACATTCAACACAATTTATTATTCAACGGAAAGCTACTACAGTTTGTTGAATTCAAGAGGAAAATGCAGTATGAAGTAGAAACAAATTTCTGTAAATATGGGCCACCAAATACTCAAACATTCCTTGGGTCACCTTTGAAGATTTGCTAACTACTTTAAACAGCTATATGTACAGTCAGGAATTGCCCTGATTTAACTTAATGGGTACAGAGAAAAAAAAGCCTTCAGAAACATTTTTCCTTGCTAGAAATCCTAACAACCACAATAGCCCAGTATCATCATCCCCAGCATGAAGATCTTACCAGCAAGCTAAAAACCTTGCAGAGGCAAAGGGATACATATCCACAAAGCACAGGAAGAGTCTAGACCGAACATTCCCTGTAAGACTGAATGCAGAATCATCAGGGCTGGAAGAAACCTTTGGGATCTTCCAGTCCAACCACCAACCACCCCAGTCACCCCTAAACCATATCTCCAAGTGCCACATCCAGATGCCTCTCAAACACTTCCAGAGCCGTGACTGCACCACGTCCCTGGACAACTTATTCCAATGCCTGAACACTCTTTTAGTTATCTTTTTTCCCTAACATCTGATCTGAACCTCTGCTGGAACAACAGAAGGTCATTTCCTCTCATCCTTTCACTTGAGACATGGGAGAAGAGGCTGACCCCACCAGGCTACACCCTCCTTTCAGGTGCTTGTAAAGAGCAATGAGGTCCCTCCTGAGATTCCTTTTTCCAGACTAATCACCCCCAGCTCCCTCAGCCACTCTCATAAGACTTGTGCTTCAGGCCCTCCACCAGCTCTGTTGCCCTAAAAGAGACATTCAAACCCCACTGCTTAGAGCCCCACTCTCTCAGTGCTTTTGTGAGGGATTTCAGTGGCATCAGCCCTTTCCAAAGCAGGGTTATAAGGGCTCATGTAGCTGTGACCAAGCAATGAATCTAACAGGGACTGCTAAAATAGGCTGCTAAACTCTGACAGTGACAACAAGTAAATATCACAATATCTTTCCTGGATGCCCACTGAACTTAGGAAAAAACTGAACACCCTTTCATGTCTATTGTATTTATATATGCTATATATATGATATATCAATACAGTATATATCATATATAGAGAGATATTATATATCATATCTATCTATAGAAAAATCACATGCACATTTCTTGCAGGCAATTGACAAAGGAAGAATTCCTATTTTGTAATTTTTTTAATTTAGCAGACATATTTTTAGTCCTGGACAAAACTGATATAACATCTTTCCATACTGTTCTTTCTGACAACAATTTTTACAGTAGTGGTGCCAAATTTGCTGTTGTTAGAACTTTGGTATGACTCAAGAGGTACTGAACAGCATGTCCAGTTTGCATTGTTATCCAAGTCGGAAGTTCAGCTTTTACTGCCTGGCTGCTTCTATTAACTACATCTATGGCTAAATCATCCAATTTACATTCAGGTTAATCTCTTTTTGGAAAAGACAGTGTATTTGCAAGTACAGGTGTCTTATGAGGACAGCATCTAGAAAACAAATTATGCTGCAGAGTAATGAGGGAGAATGAGAGAGTAGAACTAATGTGTTTAAGGGAAAGATTGTATTGTTCTGACACTACAGGCCTGGCTCTCCTCTTATTGCACGAAGTTTAGACTGGCATAACTCTTTTGACTCCTACTGGCTCACCTTTGATTTACTTTACTGGTAGCAAGAGAGGAATCAGGGTGTGTATTTGCTACACTTGACATTCACCAAGGTAAAGGCAGTTTTAACTATGTTGTACAGGAGACTGGAACTCAAGATCTAGTATTTTGCTGAGACTGGTAGCTGAACTGGGTATGGGAATATTTGGATAGTAAGACCTAAGGAGAAATCAAGTTGCATGGCAACCTTCTCCCTCAATATCCAAATACCAGATTTGTAGCTTTAAATACATCCTGAAATATAATAAAAAGTGCAAGAGTAGTTTAAATTCCAATACAGTGTTTATCTTATTAGTTAATAGATTGCTAGAGATGTAAAATACACATATGCATAAAAGCTTATACCATGATCTGCAGTGCCATGCTATGCTTAAGTGTCAAAGTTTTGCATTTCACTTGCAATTCATGCTGTGTTTCTTTGGTTTTCACCCCTGCTATTAAGTGGAAGAGCACCTGCTTTCGCTTGTAGTTATGGGGCACTTTATCTCTTTAGAAGAAACAAAAATTTGGTTCTGGGGCTCTGTGCTCTTGATGCAGATGCAGAAATCCCATTAATATTACTAGGAAAGCTAAGGACACAGGGGAGAACATACCACATTTAGATTACTGTACAGTTCTGCAGTCTCTTATATTTAGCCAATGCTTCCAACAAAATAGCCCATAATAAAGCTTGGAATCAAATGTTGTCTTTTGTTTGTTACCAATAATGCCTATAATACTGGGCTCTCATAGCCAAGCAAGATTCATACTGTTACAGTCACGTTTATATCCACATTCAACTTCCTTTTATTAGAAGTATAATACTGCACTTTATATCACAAATGTATAAAAAATATGGCAGATAGTGTCATAACAATACTTTTCTTTTAAATGAGTATATTTAAAAAACAGACAGTTATTTTCCATTTATATATATATTTATATATAGAATAAAATACTCCTGATGCAATATATAAATGTTACTGTTAGTTTTTTATAGAAACTACTGTAGCTGTCGCACTGCTTCACAATGTTTCAAACAGCTCAAAATAACTTTACATTATAACATAAAAGATATGATTATAACAGTACGATATTAGGTCATCATAAATAAATATTACAAATCCTATCAAATATGGAAGTTTAAAAAACAAATTTAAGACATACAATTTAACTTTAAACCCTTAACAGGGATACACTTTTATCACATAAACCCCACTGTTTTAACTAGGCAGCAAAAAATGTAGTAAGGGCATAGGCCTAGACAATGTTCTCACCCTTATAAGTGCCAATACATACCAGAAGTTTCCCAGCTTTCAGACAGAGATGTGCACTAAGCTGGAATGTAAATGAGAGAAAATGACAACGCATTTTTCTCCCTGACAGGCACACTCTGCCTGGCATCCAGTGACATTTCTGATGACCGGTAATTCATAGTTCCACTTGTGTTCCTGTATAATCCCTGACTCTCTCGTGGTGCTGAACAGCATAGCTCCACACGTACATATTGCACACCTCTATAAAGCTGAAAATGCAGTCTCACCATCACCAGAACCACCACCGCTCCCCCGTGCTGCTCTCCACCCACACTGGTCTGTTTGCTGGGGCGCAGTTACAAGGCCGTCTCTTTGAGATCGTTCAGGTTTGGCATCCGCGCCCGGTTGGTTCGGCTGTAGGTGTGCCCGTTCTGTCCGCTCTTGGAAGGCAGCTGGTCTGAGTAGGGGGGCCCCTCGCTGACGGCCCTGTTCACGGGGGACACGTGCCAGGTGGGCTCCAGCTGGCTCGGGATCTGCAGCGTCGGCCGGCTCTTGGGCTGTGGCTCCGGCCGCACGTTGCTGCTGCTGCTGCTGGAGCTTTGACTCATGGGGTGAATTCGCACTTCAGGAAAAGGAGCTTTGGCTGGCTGGCTGGGTAGGGGCTGGAAGCGGGGCTCAGCAGCGACAGGATGGTTTGAGGAGAGGTGTAAGAGCTTCCGAAGAGATTTCAACGGCTGGCTCTGAAAGACACACACAAACGCTCCATCGTATCAGACCTCCCATAAAAAGGCTGTCCTATCCTAAACTGAACATCTTGAACTTTACAGGACTTCTTTGTCGCAATAGCACACAAAATAAAGATGCTTGACTCCAGTCAGAAGGCAGTAGAAATCAGAAGGCTTTATTTACAATTCATTCAGCCCTTTTATAACATGCTGCGCTAAAAAGGCACGTTTTATTGGTCCATAGGGCTGACACCTCTCCCATTGGCTAAGTAACAGAGATAGCAAACCATACCTGTTGTTATGGGAAAGGAATATTGTTTACACAAGGTTGTTTTGGGAAAAAGGAAACTGTTGAAAAGTTTCCCTTGGGAAAAGTTAGCAATTCTCAGGCTCAGAAAATACTGGGTCCACACTTTTTCACTTTTAGTTCATATTTGTTTGATGTATTTCATTCCAAGCTATGACTACACACCTGAGAAAATGTCTTCTCATCACAGTCTAATCTATTAGCTACCTGAAAAGATGGAACCTTTTTTCCCTCAGAAAAAAATTGCTCCCATCAATTATTTTATCCTTGTTTCCTTTGAAAATTCAGGCATAGACAATTGCATTAGCTGTCCATCTGTCACTTCTCCCTCCTGCTATTAACTTAAGAACCTCAGCCACATTTTATGAGGAACAGATTTTAGAAATACAAGTTCTTAAAAATGTTGTGAACATAAATTAGGGGTTAGAGTGAGTCTTGAGTAACCATCTGCACTGAAACAAGGTCTGGCAGAACTCAGAAGTTATTTTGTTTGCGGGCAGCTGGGTGATAGATGGCTCTAGTCTCCCACAGCTTCTTCCACTGGTGAGCAGGTTGAAGGTGATACAGGGTTACTGAAAATGGGTAGCAAGAGCCTGGGGAAGCCTGTGTACACAAAGTGGTATGAAAGCAGTCTCATTAAATTCCACAGCTCACAGTGCAACTTGTTTCTTCAAACACTGCAGCTGCAACAGACCCTCTTTTCCAGTTTCCAATGTGACAACAATGGAGCATGGCACTGACACTCCCTCCCAAATACTGCCCACTGAGCTGGTTTTAGAACTGGAGAAAATAAAGTTGCACTAGTGCAGTGCTATGCTCCAAAAATGTAGCCAGCTGAAACTGCCAGTCTGTGCCAAGTATCAAACTCTGCTAAGCAGCTGCCAACCCTCAGGATTCACCATTCCTTACACAGCTGACTTGAGGGCTTTTGTACAGCACTGCATCGCTACCACAGACCTGCACTGAAACATTGCTTGCCTATAATACAAAAACATAACTAATATTTTGAAGGGCTCAAAGACTGACACAGGACATTTAGTCTCTCTTTTCCTTGTCATTCATGTCCACATTTAAAAAAAAAATGTGCAGGACTGCAGGTACATGATATTTTAGATCCAGTGAGCAAGGAATTAGAAAGTTGAGAAAAAAAAGTCAAATGCAATTCCTCTATTCACCAGAGAAAAAGCTGTCAAGATACATCAGTGACATTAATTTCCAGGGAACTGATAATGCCACTTACATGAGGCTGGATTTCTGTCATCTTCTCAGGATGCCAATCCTTCTGCCTGCTGCTCTGGTGATTGGAAGAATGAATGGCTTTCTGTAATGCCAAGAGGTCCTGACCTTCAGTGTTAGGCATCTGCAACAAAATATTAAATACTGGTCTCCTAATATTTTCTTAAGAATAGCTGTAAATAATTTCCCACAGTTAATTACAGAGCACAAGTGAAGCCCATTACTGTAGCAGAATTGCAATGACCTCTCAATAATTCTCCCCATAGTAAGAGCAAGTGGCTGTGGACATCATGCAGATTTGCTCAACCCTTAGCCCTTAAAGCATTCACATGCTGTTAGTGTTATTTGCTGTAAGAAAGAGCAGTTAAACAAGGCCTCAAAAATAAAATTAAAAACAAAATATTGTTGAGCCTCATCTTCATTTAAAAAGCATTCCATACTGCAGTTAAGACCATGGATCAGTTCTATAAATTTGCTCCAGAGTGAAGCAGACCAAAATCCCTGGAAACTGATGTCTTGACTGACATCACAAAACCAAAAGCTTTCTCTATTCCAATCTTCCTTCTCCTCCACAAATATCCCAGACTAAAGCAAAAATTAAGAAACAGATTAAACTTTATGGGAGAAAGGTAATTTAAAACTTACATGTAGCTTTTAATCTCATTTCAAGAATTCTAAGTAAAAAGAGGACAGTCAAAATATAATCTATTTTTAATTCAAGCTGTCTTCTATCATGAACAATCAGGACAAACAAAAATACAGACAGACGCATGAGCTAAAGTTCTTTCCAGGTAATCCACTGTTAGCATTTGATTTATTTAAATTTATATATAAAGGAGTATTTTGTATAAAATTATGTATTTACAATATATTTACAAACAAAACCAGGTTAATTTTTTTTCTGAATGAAATATAATGAGACAGTTTAATTTTAAACACACATAATTTCACAACTATTTCCCTTCCTTAGTCTTACTCCCAAGGCTCATTCTCTCTGGAACTATGTATGTTACATTTTCACTACACTTAATACTAAAAAAAGGTTTTTTAGGCACAATCTGTTTCAACAAAATTGCCAATTTTACTTAAATTTATTGAACTGGCCCAAGATACTTAACTGGCATGAAGAGGAAGTGATAACCATGAAAATAAACCACATGCTGCTGTAGTCAGTAAAACAAATTTACTGGAGCATTTTACAGTGTTACTGTACTTAAAAATTAATACCATTGGTAGAGTGACTACAGGAAGTTTTTTCAAAGAGGAACTATGCTTTAAATTATTCTTTGAATTAAAAAGAGGAAAGAGGGATTTCTTGATGCTTGGATTCTCGCCGTTGGTTGAGTCTGTCTGCAATATAAGACACAAAAACTAAATGCATAGTATTTCAATTCAAGAGATCTGCCCCGTACTATGTTAATATTTTTATTATTATTATTATTATTATTTTATTTTTTTTATTTTTTTTTTTTTGTAATTTGACAATACACGTTATCAAGCCTATAATTTGCTTTCGGAAAATACAATAATGATTGAAAAAAGCCTATGGAACAAATTCAAAGAACTCAATGCATAGAAAGCATGTAAAAAAAGATCAGCACATCTATTCTAATATCCATGTTCATTAGGAATACAGAATGTGCTTATTTCAAAGGCTTTTGGAAATAACTGGTAGCTCTTGTTGACTTTACTGAGCTTTGAATTAAATCCTGTTACTCTGGCAATCATTTTCATTTTTGATAACGACCGAAAGCAGTATGACATTTCTTATTTTTATATAAAGAAAATATGAAAAATACACTAACAATAATAGGAGTTGGTTTCAGAATGAGCAGTTGATAGTTACTCTAGGGGAAAAAAAAGCATTCTATTTTTAACTTGCAATAACAGCTAAGGCTCCAAGATGAATTATTTCAGTTCTAACATAAATATGCCATTAGCAACTTCACATATAGCTGCAAGTACACTGGCTGTTTTATTTTAATTTCTGGAGCACAACCAAAGAGCTTACCAGTGGATGCATGAACAATAAACAACCATAAGGTACTAGAATTATAAATGGGTCTATTTCTCCCCTGCTCAGGTGCAAACAAGCACATATATTGTGCCTTGCATTTTCCTGTCTGTCAGAAGAAATCTTTATTTTGCAATAGAATTATTATATGACTAAATACAATGACAAGTGCACTACCAAAAGCAAAGGCTTTGAAACGGCTTTCTCAGCTTCTAGATTCCATCCAAGTTAATGAAAATCAATAATTAGCATAGCTTATGTTTAGGAACTTTATGGTCAGAAGAGTTTTCTGTTTCAAATTCAGTAAATTAAAAAGGAATGAAAGCATTGCTAAGAGAAATGCTCACCTGCAACTGTTTTTTCCAAAGCAGATAATTTCTTCAGACCCATAGCTTGAAATAAATGCCAAAATCTGCAAAACTCAGGCTCTTCTGAAGATAGTGCCTACTGACACTGTGCACAACTCTCATGTGTATCAAATTGTTTGGTGGCAGATGACACAAAACTGTGATTCTAACAATCCTCAAAACCTTTTGCTACATTACTAAAACACTTCAAACCATGAAAAGAAGAATGGGTAAGAGCAACTCTGCAAAAACAATATTGCAAAGAATTCCCATAACAGGCAGTAACAATTGCTACCCCATGAGGCACTTGGAGAATCCTAGGGAGAATGATTCATGGGAACAACCTGCAGGAAGAAGCGTGAGGAACTGGGATCACTTCTGGGCTATTAGATATTTTGAGAATGACATTACTAAGATGTCTTCAACCCAATTTCAGGTATCTTTTACGACTCCTGTGATGATGATCACCAGCAAAATGAGACTTGCCAAAGAATGTCAGAAGTAAATCATAGCTAGCTATTATGTGCTTCCTAGCTCTGTCACAGTCCTCAGGTCTAGTTTGTTATTTCTTGCTGAAAGTCTGTATTTGAGTAAATAACTGGAATTTCATACCTGTAGGACTCTGCGTGAATTGTAGGTCTCAGAAAATAACCTTGAGTAGTCACAAGCTGTCTATTAAGACTTTTAATAGGAATTCATAGAAAGCATTATATGTGTAGTTGAAGTTAATATTACAATACTGTGAACAGCTTTTACTACTAATGCCAAATCTGGTGCTGAATTGAAGGCAGTAATTTTATTTTGTCATGGAAGATCCTAAAGACTGTCCCAAAGTTTGTTAGGTAGATGTCTTCAACTAACCAATGAAGAAGAACAAAGAACAGTGTCTGAGCTAGACACTTGTACACACATCAGTAGTACAGTCTATGCCTAAATACTGTCCTGGTAATCAGTTGTAAATAGAAATGAAAGGAGGTTTTTCTGGCTCTGGTTTGATCCAAAACTCAAATTGATCTCAGCAAGTTTCTTGCTGAGGGTGCAAGAGTTGTACCACTATATTATTTCACTAATTTATTCATCTTTCTGTGAGATACCAAGTTTAGTTACAGTTTTTTCCCTTCTCTATCTCTCTGTTCCCCTCTATCCCTCTTCTTAAGAGTGAAAAGAAACAGGAGTAAGGATTAGATATAAATCTGCCTTAGCTTGTAATCAGCAATGATTTTGGTAGCTATAGATCAAGGAGCTTTTGATTTAGGTATTTTGTAAAATGCCAGATTTTGAGAGGCAACACAATCCAGTATGTATTTCTTTCACACAGTTTCATGTGGAGGTAATTAATACACCAACTATCAGCTGAGCCATTGGAGTGTTGTCTGTCACCATGTCTGGATGGCTGGAATCAGAGTACAGTATAGCAATGCAAATTAACCACTTTTTTTTTTCTTTTTTTTTTTTTTTCCCCTTGAAAAAGCATCACTGGAACCAATGGCCTCAGGTGTGTTATCCTTACATCGACATTTTGGTATCAAACAGTCCCAGAGCTATAATCTAGACATTTAATTCAGTTGTTTAATACAAATGATCATATTTGAACTGCATATAGGTATGAGGGTGAACAAGTTCAGAAGGAGAGGGAGATGCTGTTGCTGCAAATCCCACCCAGCAGGAAGGTGAGGTGCATTTCTGAGTGCTAGTTAACACACATATGCACATGTTCCACATAGTTCAAAGAAATTAAAAAAAAACAACCAACCAAACAAAAAAAAACCAACAAAAAAACCTCCACCCTGATAATCACTTCTCTCTCCCAATTTTCATCAGACCAGCCTTCCACCAACATTCAGAGTCATATCATCTTACTCCTTTGACAGTAAGTATTTTCATTAAGTCATTCCCCTTTGCCAGGAGTAAGCATGATTTATCCAGTTGTGAGAATCTTCAAAACTCTAACTGCATTTACACTTACAGGAACATTACAGTTTAAATATTTTATTGTTTCCAGAAGTGTCATTTAAGAATGATATTATGTTTAGGTTACTTCAGTTCTTAGGGATATCTTTATTACAAAACTTTGTGAAATGTAGTATACCACTACTTCCTGATAAAACAAAGTTCTTTCTCCCTCCCAAAAACTACATGAAAATGTATGAGACACCAAAGACTTATACTGAGTAACAAAAGCCACAATCCAGTCCTTCAACAAAACATAAAACGCTTCAGAATGTCTAAGATACACCATCCTTATTCCAGTCATGGAATGCAGCAAGAAGACAGAGGCTGTTACCAAGACACTCCCATGAAAAAAACTGGAAAGAATTCTCATTTGTAATAATCTCATTTTCTCTGTATGGGTGCCTGAAGCTATTCAAGCTCTGGGGACATGCAACAATGAATTTACTATTCTGGGAATGGTATCACCATATCCTGAAAAACAATTTGTTGCAACATCATAAAACTCGCATCAAAACTGGCTCTCAAAGGGTCTGAATGCAAACAAAGGTGCACAGGACTAGTAAGTGAAGAAATATGTGAAAAGGCAGAAAAATCAACCTTCAACAGGAGAAGAATTTGATTTTCATATAGTGAAGAGAGAAAATAAAAGAACAAGTGTATACACACACAGAGTCATAAATAATACAAAGGTACTGTACTAATCTAGCATACTAAAATAGTATAATTCAAAATGAATAAAAGAATTCTTCTATTAGAAATGCTGCATACTTACATTTTGAGATTTCTTCTTTTTCTTTTTTATTGCCCTGAAAAAACCTTGCTTTTCTTTCTCCTTGAGCTGTTCTGAGTGACTGTTAAGGTTTTCAGGACTTTTCCTAAATATGAAATAAGGTATTGTAAGAGAAATTTTATTATGGTATTACTTTGTAAATTCTGTGTAATACTGAGATCTGATGCCAAAGAATGCAAATTACTGATTAAAGTAAAAAGGTACTTAATGTTTTAGCATTCATTGGTTCCAGGGTTATTACACAAATATCAGATAGACTTATTACAAGGGACAGGAGGTACACAGTGTTAGGGTAAAATGATTAGTTTAAACCAATGAATAGTTATTTAGGGAAAAGGAAAGCATGCATGTATTCTTTTAAGACAGAATTTAATACTCAAACCAAAATACACACACGAGGTCTTTAAGAGAAATGAAAAGCATATCTGAGAGAACATACAAATGGTGACGAGCTACAAAGCACAGGTCCAGTTTATCCATTGCTTGCCGGAGAACCAGGAGTTGCAAAGTTGGCCAGAGAGAACCACTTTCAATTGCACTTCCTGACCCTTGCTGACATGGTTCCAAATTTATCATCAGGGAAGCTGGGGATCTACTGTTGTCCATTTCAACTTAAAACCTTCAGTTAGTTTGTTATGCGTGAGTGAGACAGTGCTGGCAAAAGGAGGTGACCCAAAAATGGAACAGGTGACTTGCCTGAAGACTGAATTTCTGCCTTTGAACTCTTAACTGACACGTCTGAAGCAACTACAGCTGATAAATAACATGTTACTTTCAATATACACAGTAAACTATGCATGTAAAGTGCTTATACAGGGTAAGAAGATATTTTATAAGGACAGTGGTGAGACATAACTGAATGCAGTTCTAGTGCCCTTTAAAATAGCTTGAAAATTGAAAATGGTGGAGGAAAGCATCACAGAAATATTTTCAGAGATTTCAATATCTTTAATGTGTTTAAAAACACAACCAAACAAGCCCAAATATTTAGTTTCCTTGATCATGATGCACAACTACTTATCCAGAAAGAAATTACAGAATGCTAGAAAAATCTTTAAACTAAGAGGCAAAGACATAACAAGAACAAGTAGGTGGATGATGAAGCCTATGAAGTCATATTAGAAATAAGGCACTGATTTTCACAATAACATCATTAACTGCCAGAACAAACTCCTTTGTGAAGTGGATTTCCCATCTTTGACATTTCAAATCAGGACCTAATACGCATCTGGGAGAAACACACCCAACAGGTCTGCCTCTGGCCTTAGATCCCAGAGGATGGGCAACATTTAATAGCAACTAACATACAGAAAGTCATACTGGGTCATTTAATAGTCCCTTTTCATGCTTAAATTGCTGGAAAACAAAAAAAAAAGAGATTCCATTGTCTTGATGGAAAACCTAAATCAAAGCCGCTGTTTTAAGGGCTCTGTATGACAAACATGAGCAGCTTTTCTTGGAGCGACTGTAATGTAGCAACATTTAACTGTCTAATATAGTTGTCACTGGCTTCTAATTCTGGCTTTAAATGCTATGCTATCAGCTGGTGATTCAGCTGCTACTACATGCCAGGCTGACTTTTTTTTTTCCTAAATAAATGTGAAAAACATAATGGGGGAAGAAATCACTGGAGTCATCCTCCTTATTGACAAAACCATCTTCACTCTGGTAGGCGGTATCAGTTCCTCAATTTCTACACAAAACCACCTCAAGCTTGAAATGTTACCCGGCTCTAAGTATAAATGCATGCAGTGTTTAAATCCTGTAATAGAGTCCAACTGTTCATTAAGAGAATGGTCTTAGCAAAAAGATCCATAGGCAGGAAGTATGGCAGAAATTTTCCTAATTTAGATTTTTGGGAATTTATATCTAGATGCAGAAAATACATTCAGGTGCATGACAATATATATTTAATATGGACATTAAATATTTAATGTGGACATTAAAACACTACTACAGGGGAAAAAACTCTAGTTTAATGTAATTATTAAATTTATAACACATATTTTAAATATACTGGATTGCTAAGGATTGCTGCTGCTGTCACATCCCTGTATTTGGTACTACTGTAATGTGACAGGTGTAAGGCAATCTTATGCAAGTCACTTAAAGCACCAGGGAGAAAGCCAAAGAGTAAAGACTGCTGATAGCTTTAGATTCAGTGAACTCAGGAGTCTGACTTGACAGACAGAACACCTGCTGAATTATTCACTAAATGATTTTTACTTGATTTGTCAGAAAAGTTGGAGGAAAGCATATACCCCAAGTATCCTGCTTGTACTCAGAGAGTCATGTAAATGGGGCTAAGAATCTTCTGAGTCTTTCCCCAAAGGAGCTCCTGTGCATCCACATCTGCAAGCATATCCCAAACCATAGCTCCAGTGCAAATGACCAACCCAATGATTGTTGTCCACTGAGGAACCAGTGTCAGATAATGAGCAAGACCCCAGGAAGTTACTTTACACTACCCTTTAAAATTTTTCAATGTCTTGCTATAGCTTTTCTATTACACAGTCCATTCCAAAATGGAGGTGCTATATTCTAAAAGGTGAAGTTAATCTTCAGAGTGAAGCTTGGAACAATTTTTGCCATACTTTTAGAAAGAGATTCACTCAAGTGTGATTCTTCTCTTTGGCCCAGTGAACCTGGATAAGAAAACTGCTCTCCACAGCAGCTGAGCAGAGAGGAGAGAAATGAAATTCTGCACCATGATTTCCTCTTTATGGCTACAGTGACCAGAGAGAATTGGAAAATAAGGGGCTGAGAACTGCTCATTTTCAATTGCTGCTTACCCAAAAGCCAGTGGTTTTATACTGAATAGTTATGTCATTAACTCCTATGACTCATATTGCAGTACAGTTGTCTGAAAAAGCATTGACCTTGAAAAGCAACTGCTTCAAAACACATGCTCATTATGTGAAGAGAGTGAACATATATAGCATTATAGCAGGAAGCTTCAACACCAGGATTTTGTACTGAATAAAAATAGAGCAGAACATTTTGATCGATGATGAAACACTGGGATATTTTAGGCATCCCAAAAGATGATTTTCAGATAATGGACAGTACAGGAAAAAATTAGGATTATCAAAAAAATATGTATGGTAGAGTCACACAACATGAAACTCTTACAAACATACTGCAAGTATTTTGGTATTTTGCAGAAAGCTTCAGCTCTTGAAAGCAAACAGTTCCACCAGAATCTTTTATGTGCTGTCTGTTTTAGTAGCAAGTAAGAGTAGCCCTAGAGAACAGCCCCCACTCAGAGAGCTCATTCTCAAGCAGAAACCAAAGGCAAAATGTGCTGTGCTTTGTTATTTTATCTTTGTGTATCTTTTGTATGCTTAGGACATACAATGTAGAACACATTGGTTATTCTGGTCTGAAACACTTAGAAAAGGCCGAAGTACAAACAGAAATTCTGTGATTATCATTCTTATTTATTGACCCAAGTAGGAAAGGTATCCAGCTTCATGCAGGTGCAATGAGGTGTAGCAGCAAACATGCATGTGGCAAGCAAGCTGATGTGCTTTCACATTAACTAAAAAGGAAAAATAGGAAGCATGTTGCATTCATGCTGCCATAGAGAGATCTGTATTGCAGACAGCTCTTTTTGGGAGGCAATTCCTCATGCTTGTTTTAGTTATTCTTCAGCAACCCTAATCTCAGCAGGCAGCCTGGCTTGGAAACCCTCTACTACTCCCTTTACTGATCCAATCACAATTACATGAGTAAGGTTTTTTTTGTCTAATGAAGGAGTTACTGAAATAGCTGAACTTTGGAAGATAAATGACAAATGCTAATTCTCCAAGTTAGCTTTTAGTTTTACTCCAAGTAAGACCCTTAAGGGGCAGTTACACAGTTACCATGCAGCAAAGGCAAGAAAATATCAGAAATTAATGAGACAATTCAAATAGATAGTTCAAGATAAAAATCTCAATCCCACAAGCTGAAGCCCACAGTAAAACTTCATGGTCTAAAAGTCTGGTATTGAAAGTTTAAAAATCAAAAGATCAAATCTGAACTCTGTTTGGAGCTGCAATTTTTTTTATTTTTCATGTGAAAAAGGAGGATTTATTAATTGGAATAAACCCCAGATCTATTATCTCATATACAGAATACCATTCAGAATTTGCAATTTCCTGATTTTTTAAAAAATTCCATTAAAGAATTGTAAAGTATTTATAATGCAGCAACAGTCATGCTGTACATACAGCTGAACATGCTCTAAACTAACTTGCTCAGATGCTGGTAACCTTTTACTTTCAGGAATAGGAAGTGTGACTATAATGTTACACTGATACTGACACAGCAGTATAAAAGTCACTCATGTCCTGCTTACAAAATAATTTTTTTGTTCTGGAACCTTGAAACTGAATAGTGGATGAAGTTTTAAGCCTTTTACTCTTCTAAGAGTGAGGGGTTTTTTTTTTGTTCTTTTCTTGAATGACAGAGATTTTGTGTGTGTTTATATATATATTATATACACATAAAAATTGTAATATTATATGTATAATTCCTCTTTTTGATTATTTTTGCAAAAATGTATGACATATGCTAGAGAAGATATGACAAGCTGCTTGTCATTGTATGACTACATTTGTATGGACATAAAAGGTCTAAACAGAAATGCTTTCCAGAAGCCCCCAAATATCTTGTAAGTAGTCAATGCAATGTGATGTGAGATACACTATTGCATGTTGGAATTGATTCAAAAGAGATATTTAGAACTATGACAGTGGCAAAGATAACTCAGGCCAATGTTCTGGCACACTGGCAGAATAAAATTAAGTATCTTGTCTGTACCTACTGATTTCGCCCAGCTCAGGACAAAGCTTGTATGAGTAAAAGAAATAAAACATCTATTCTTGTATCAATAAGGAAAAATTGAGCAAGTTCAAGGTCATTTACAGGAAATTAAACTCTAGAAAAGATTTTCTAGAAGGATAAAAAAAAAATTGCCTTTTTTCAAATCAAGTTATCTGAAGTTCAGAAATGATCTAGTAATTTAAGAGTAAAATCTGATGACAAAAGTCAAGTTTATAACATCTTTATTTTAAAAGGCAGGACAGTGGGGACAGAGCAAAAAAATGCACACAAAGACAAGGGAACATTTGTGACAATTCAGTCTAGCAAACATTCACAGAATCTTTGACAGAAGAAAGGCAACACAGAGCAATAGTATGAGAAGCAATATTTTACAGTAGTGGCAAGTCCAGGTGGAATACATGTCACTCATAATTCAAGATGAATTGTCATGTACCAGTTAGGTATGTCAGTCAAACATCAAATATTTACTTCATCATAAAATTGATGTAAGCAGAATCACATTGCATTAGAGCTTTCAACATTTTCATAAGCATTTACACAACTTCCATACAGAAAATTAAGTAGAGGAACACAGACTCTTCACCACTCAAGAATCTGATTAAGCTGCATTTATGGCACAGAACAATTTTGCAACAACATTAGACCATTGCCAGGACAACTTGAACAGAGTTAGCATGTAGAGCTGGGCAGGAAACATTTTGGGAAAACAGGGAGTAGGAAAAGAAAAGAGAAAGATAAGCATATGCCAAAATAGCAGCAACTTGGTGTTGCAGCTACTGCTATTTCTTCCATTTCCTAAGAAGAAATGCTTATTCTTCTGTGGGTTCTTCTCTCAAAGGAGCTGTTCCACTTTGTGAAAATATTTGAGTAATTTGGAGCAAGGATTTAAATCTAAGTGTCTGAAAGTTAAAAAAGGGCCTTTTTCACATGGCTTATTCAGCATCTCTGTGGTCCTTTCACTGTTTTAACAAGATGAAACAGTTTCAAGAGAATGTATTGAGGGAACCAGACAATGTACTCCAGAAGAACCTCTAACTTCTGGTTAAGGCCATTCACTTGTTACATCTAAGATCTTGGTTCAAGCTCTGGTTTAAATAACAAAGGTCCTGCACTCAAGTTCTTTGCATTCTAAAAAATAATGCTGCCTCCAAAATATTTGTTATTTTGAGAGTATCACTGGTTTTGACTGGCAATTCCATTCTGGAGCTGAAGAATCTTCAAAATAAAAGGTTAGTGGGTATCAGCCAGTTCCTTTGAAAAGTTTTGGTTTTGGTAATTTTGCATTTTAAACAAAAAAAAAGTACTTCATTAAAAAAATTCCCAACCAGCTCTAATAACATATGCTATTTTTTTCGGTTCAGAGTTAAAATAACATTACATGTTTCTTTGCAGTCAAGACAATATATTGCTGAATGATATACAAAGCAAAACAAGATTCCAGTTGTCTTATGGTATAGGCAAGATAGAAAGATCCATATATGAAGGACAATGTAAAATGGTAAAAGGGTTCGACAGCAGGAATAAATACCTTCTTTAGCCACACAAGTCACAACATAAGAACCACCTTTTTACATAAATGACCAGTTTCCTCAGCTAACTTCCAGAAAATGGATGTAGGTGGAGCTACTGAAGGACAGGAAGCAGACTCTAGTGAATCAGAGCAGGTGAGAAGGGTTCTGGAGTAAACATCTTCTATTACTGACATAGGTATAAAACCTGAACACAAACTGAAATAGCAACTTTCCACCACCCACCACCCCCTTTTCTCTTGTAAGGACATAATTCACTGGTTATTTGTGTGAAAACACATTAAGTCAACAAACCACTGAAACAGTTTAGATAGCATGACTTCATGGCCCTTTCAGAGAGAAGTGTTTCAGTGAGTGCTACAAAGCATAGTTGAACCACGCAAAATGTATGCAGTCTATCCCTCCTACCAATCCTGTGAAGCTCCATCTGTTTATTTTCTTCAGTATGTTTTATTGTGATTTAACAAAGTATAAGATAAGGAGTATTTTAGAGCCCAACAGCTCTCAGAGAAACAAAATTAAGGTATTTCCCTTTAAGTCCTGCAAAGCTATGTATATGCTGTCATTTTATTAGCATAATTAAGGTGCTCTATGTTGTATAATGGAGCCATGTGATGCTTTTAATCTTTTAAAATCAATATACACCATTAAGATGTTGCTTAGTCCATTTTCCCATAGAATGTATTAATTTCCTTCTGTGTGTAAACAAAGACAGCAGTGGTCCCCATTGTAGGGTGAAAATATTCTTCATTAATATAGTATTACTTTATATATGGAAACATGCATTTTGATACTTTTTCCACTTGTCAAACAATTCATGCTTCTGGAATCCACGAATTTCTATACATACTAAACACACAAGCACTTTGTACTATCTTCAGTTAAAGATTAATAGTGGGAAAAAAAATTGTGAAGGACTGGGCAAAAGTATATAAACTTTAATGCATTCATGTTATGGGTGCAATGAAGGATTTCTTGCTGCTCAGAAGGGGACAGAGAACATGCCATGCTATGCCAGTACAGCTGGAGGAAGCAACTAAGCACATGGACAATTGCAAATCTCGAGAAAAGCATGAGGTTTTTTCCTCCTGTTAAAACTGCTTGTTTTTTCCTGCCATTCTCTACTCATGTGTGCAAATTACAACTCACCAGGTATCAAAGGTGGTTTGTCTCTTGGGATGGTTTGTCACCGTGGTGCTGTCTGCTGGTAACACCGAGGCTCTGTTTGACACATTGTTTTCTATGTAGGTACTCTCTGGACGCGGAGATGGAACTGAACAGAGAAACAGCAAACAATGTACACAGAAGCTGACTTTTGTGATCCTTGCAGGGTAATATTGGTTGTAAAATGAGACCATCAGAACTTAGGTAAACTGCTATTAGATTTGAGAACACTTCTATTTGTAGGGAGCTCTAAGTGTGATTGATATTTAAAAACAGGAAAGAGAATAAGGAGGTTAGAATATTGTTACTAAAGACATGAAATACTATAGTTTACACTTAGTCTTCACTTTAGACCTCAAAAAAAGTAGTACCCATCTTGGGAAAAAAAAATTGATTTTTAATGTAACTAAGAGATAATGCACTAAAAATTAAAACATCAAAATCAGATACTATGTATTTTTCAAACAGATATACTGTGGTTTTGAAAATACACAATTCTATAGAGATCTAGAACATATATTTATTAGAATTATGGATGTCACTAGAAATACCTGCACTGGAATAAAAATTGACCAGACTAGTTGAAACATTAATGCAGCATCACATTACACAATCTATCAAAACAGCATCTGTAAGTTTTTGTTCAAGATGTAGCACAGAACTATATGCTAATAAATACTGTTCTAATACAAATGTTAAACATTATATAAATAAGGATTTATCTTTTCCACAGTAACTTGCATATACTATTATCAATGTATTATTTTAAATATAATACCATCTTCCCAAAGCAATGATAAAGTCCATATAAAATATATTTGTTTGATAGATAAAGCTGAAAAGGAAAAACCCTCTTGTTTATAATATGAAATTGAATAAATCCCAGACCTACAGTTTCAATAGCACATGACTTATGGAAAGTCATTCTTCTTTGGAACTTTTGTTTCACTATGTATAAAAATGAAGGATAATCCACGTCCAATTTTTAGGATCTTTTTAGGGATTAATGAAAGCAATTCAGGACTGAGAATTCTTAAAGCTCCTCTGTTGCATTTGCAACAAAACCACTCAAAAGTGTCACTCAAAACAGTACAAGCTTTAATTCTGCTCACAGGTTTTTGCAATATTGCAGTGGGACACTTGCAAGGATTGTCAGATTTTAACGTGTCTAAATCAGGTCATCAGCCAACCCATCAACCTGAAGGGGATCAGAGGGAGATTTGTGACTCTGCTTAAGGTTATTAGCTGACTCATAATCGAATTTCAGCTGATTGGGACTTCTTAAGATTCAGGGGAGCCCCACAAGCTTCCTAACACTTGCAGAGCAGTAATCAGCCTCTTATCATCTTTTTCAAAACAATTACCCAGGTTTAGCCATGAGGCAGCTGCTCAGAAATCACCATAATAGAAGAGTATCTATTTGTGTGTGTCCATACACAGACCTGTTTTATTATTTATTCTGAACTGGAATTACATAAGTGTGCTTTTGCTTGTAGTAAACCCTAATCTTTAGTAAGTCTTAACAAAAGAAATGCCACAGGTTTCAAGCCATGAAAAGCTAGCATTACACTTCCATGCAACACAGTAACTGAAACAGATCAGTATGTCTATGTGCTACAAGTGCATAGGTGTAAATAGAGTCTTTATAAGAATTGAAAATAAAAATTAAAAATTTTAATTAACTGCTTACTTCGGTTATATTAGTTCATTTTGCCCTGATAAATTATATTCTGCTGTACAAGGTACTGCAGTGGATATACTTTCCAATTAAAGTGAGCTTTCATTTGCAAGTAAACAATATGGTACCAATGCAGTTCCTGCAAACAGCCTAGCAGGTAAACTCACTCTGTGAAAGTTGAGAAACAATTCTTTTTCCAATAAACTTTTGTAGTTGTTCATGTTAATTCTCTGTATCAATTTCTACTACTTAATTTATATTCCATGCTAAAATTCTTGATTAAATTTGAAAAATCCACCATGAAATTACCTCTGTAAAAGCTGCCAACTCTTCTCGGAACAGGGTCATTATACAGAATTCTATTCTCCTTAGTAGATGCTCCATCTTCTGTGTGTGGGTCATGATATGCTCCACCCTATGCAAAAGAACAATAAACTATTTAAAATGAAAGACTCTAAACTGATTTGCAATTTTTAACCAACATACATAAGCAAGAAAATTCAAAAATTCACCATACAATTTTCCTTTCATATTATTAATAACTGCAAATATCAAATCACAGACTATGTTATCAATAATTATTTGGTTTTGCTGCTTCCTTGCTTCTTTCCAGAATGACAAAAATGGCATTAATAAAATTTTGCCTCTAAGTTGTAACTTTAAAGACATGAATCTGATTCAGGCCCTCAGATTTTCAACCTGAATGAAATGCAACTGTAACATCTCTGGAGGAATCTTTTTCTGGAGGCTTGTTAAATTAATTTCTAATGGAATCTGGTCACTCTGCTACTGGCAAACTTCAAAAAGCAGACAAGAATGCATCTAATTTGTGATAATTGCAACACCAAAGTACCATCATCTCTTATCTTTCAACATCATTACCTAGAGGTACCAACAGTCAAAAAATGTCCTGTATGCAAAATAATAGAAAGTCTCTGATCTATAGACAAAGTACTTCAGTCAGACAGGACAGCAAAAAGCATATCATTCCCTCTAATTTATTCTATTTTCCTGCAAACAGTACTTCCTTGAAGTACTTCAAGTAGAAGTTTAGGTGAGCCCTTAGAAACATCCTTACACACATAATTTACCACCAAATATGACTTAACCTCGCTCTTCAATGAATCAGAAGCTACATTTTTTCCCTCAGTATGGACAGACCACATGAAATTTAATGGTCTCTTCAAGACCCCAGAGGAAACTACTGAAACTCCTGTACAAACTAAAATCTAGAATGTCCAAGAAGGACAAAGGTTAAAAACCAAAGCCACGAAAAAACCTAATCAAAATTAAAAACTGGGATTTCAATTCACTGCACAAGTGATTTGCAAAATTCACTTTGCTTTTTGCGGATGAAGATCTGGTCTCACTGTCACAGTGAAAAAAAACCTTGAAACCAAGACCTGCAGCTAAAACAATGCTTCAAATCCCAGCTGGATTTTTCTAAAATTTACCAGAGGCTGAAGCATTTGATTAAATTGCTACTTGTATTAGATGACTCTTTCTTATCAGCAGTTAAATTTCAAACATGAGACAGTGACAGCAACTTGTATTTGATTTTTTTCTGCTTAACCCTTTCTGTGTACATTTAATTTAAATGTGAAAAAAGAAAAAAACCCTTCAAACAAAACTGTTGTGTTGAGACTTGAAAAGCCCTAAAACTAAGACTGGATAAGAATCTTTTCTTGATTTTTTTTTTTAAAATAAGACTTAAATCTTGGCAAACAAAGAATGTTTTTCTTTAAAAAGACTTGGTAGAGCTAAAAAGAAAATCAATGAGAATCTAGAAACACAGAAGTGAGGAAACTTCACAAAATACGAGCAGAGAAAAAAAACAGTATGAAAACAGTAAAGAATCTATGAGAACACGTATTATTAATGAGTTTTTTAGTTCACTAATTCTGAGGAGAGTGAAATTTTCTGATTCCTAATGCATAATGTAGAAAAGGGAAGGAAAAACGAGGATAGGAAAGAGCCAAAGAATGACTTCTTTGTGAAAATGCCTTTATGAGGCATAGGAAGATTGACAATTTGATTTTGATTTGTTACTGAAAGCAGTATACACAAATAAAAAACAGCTTTGTGAATTCATAGACTTAGCATCCATTTGAGAAAAGTCATTTTCCTTTCACACTTCTAACGGTTGAAATACAGATTTAAAAGCACTAAGTAAAGGCTGAAGTTGTAAAAATACTGACCATAAGATATAAAGGCAAGTTCTTTATCTTGAATGAACAGATTTTCCAAAGCAAATGAAAATCACCATAAGCATTACCATACACATCGATTTTGCTAATTAAAACAAAAATCTGTCAACCAATTTTCAAAGACAAAGAATGATCCAATAAAAACAACTGTCCTCTAAATAGCAGGAAATAGAATTAAAATTACTTCAAATTACTATATGCTGCATAATGCAGGAAATGAACTGAAGAATAAAAGGTAGTGTGACCTTTTATTATCAAAAACTGAAATGCTGATATTACTGCCCTTCCAAATAATATCCTGAAGAATAAGTAACATTTAATTTGACTGAAATGAGAGAGACAATAGGTACACAGGAAAAAACTGGTTTTGAAATGGAGCTGCTGTAATCCCTTCTAGGTAGCTTTTTAAAAATTACTATTCCATTGCACTTCTGTTTTGGTATTTTCTCATGTTTGACTACACATAATCTTGAATGGAGGAGATGCACTACAAATGAAAAAACACAAAATGTCTTTTTTTCTCTGCTAGACTGAGGAAACAACCACTACCTGAAACTCTTCTTTTTGTGGTACTTGCAGACCCCTATTAGGTCAGCTATACATTTCTTAGATGAACTACTAAGTAGGTAGAGTAGTTTCTCAGAGTAAACCTGAGAAATCTTTGGACGTTAAATATTATTTGCAGCTCTTGGATTTTCTTCAATTTGTCAACAAATCTCAACTAGATGTTCTCTCCTTAGAAGTCAGTTTATCACAGGTGTAGGCATAGAGAAATAAACACTAATTTTTGTATTTGTCTCTGCACCATTTTGTTAATAGAGGAATTTAAAGCTCTGAGGACAAATACAGTCATCTTTTCAAATCTGATGTGCAAAACATGAGATAATTCAAAAGTCCTGTGTAACAAATGTAAATCAACACCAGAACCAGCCTGTCCTCCACTCTTTAATTAATGCTCACAGAAAAACACAACCAGGTATCCACTGACAGTAACCACTGTGAGGAGTCAATTTACCAGTGGCCACTACATCATGAAATCTCTAGATTACCCCGGTTACTTATCATACCAATCTAAAGAAATACTGCAAGCTTTGATATTTCTCTAGTAAATTACAGTATTTCAGCAATAATGTCCTGCTATACCTGAATGAAACACTGGCTTCAAAAATTAGGGGACATTTACAAACATCAGCATTCATAACAGAAATACATATAGGAAAAGCTAAATAAAAACACAAATCAGAAAGATAATTAAGCAAAATGATACAATAAAAATGACACCAGACCACGTAACCAAGGACTAAAAAAAACTAATGAAATTTTAACTTCAGAGACAATTTTTCCGTTCTCACATTTTAGTACTTTAAGACAATGGTATTCATAGTCCATTTTTCAAAAGTACCTTGAAATATTCAGCCCTTCTGAAAAAAAGCCCCTAAAAAAATCCCCATGCCTTACAAGACAAATAAATTAATAACTGCAAAGAAAAAAACAGAAGAAAGAAAGAAAGAAAGCAGGCCACTGCCCCCACATTGAGTGAAAAAGAAGAAGGTAAACCTTCAAATAAGAGGCAATATTTTGGACTAACCCTATTAGAATCATCCGTACAGTCTTCTCGTGATGAGCCAACAGACCTGGTGAGTGACTTATGCTGCACCTGTGGAGATAACAGTTGCAGGCTGTTTGCTCTGGCTGCCATCCCTTGCCCTACGCTTAAGCCACCCTCTGAGCCCTTTGACCTCACTCTGTCCCGGCTCACATACATAGAATGTCTATGAGGGCGCTGCTGTGAAGAAAAAGGACTGGTATAACCTAGGCCATAGGAAAAAGATTCATGTGGAGCAGATAGAGAGTGGGAATGGCTTCCATCCATGTGGTCTGGCAGTTTTAGCTCCTCCATTGTTTTGGAGTGTCTTGTTGGTGGTCTTCGGGTGTCCAGGGTACCCTCGCTGCGGTTATTCCTGGCGGATGGGCTGAGCATAGTTCTGTTATCACTGTGCCGGGGAGCGCTCGGACTGGTAGGAGAGTTCAAGTCCATACAGCTGGATGGAAAATACCTACTGGTGTTTGGTTCTGCAGCTTGGGCCCTGGCCTCAGAAAGGTTGCCCACGGATTTTGAGTCTGTCAGAACTCCATGGCTCTTGGACTTTGTCCGATAGGAGGGACTCTTAGAGGACTGTGGGATGGTGTCGATGTAGCTGTGGCGGCTGTGCTTGTCGCCAGGCTGCAGCGTCCCAGTCTTGCTTTGAGAAGTTTCCATAAAGGAATGTCGGTTCTGCTGGGATCTGGTGTTAGACTTCAGGTACTTTGTGCCTGAACCATCAGAACTTTTGGTGTCCACGTTAAAATCGAACTCTGTTTTTCCCTTTGGTTCCTTTGGGCTGAGAAGATGCGGCATGTTATTATTGGCTATATCCTTGTTGCCAGATCCAGGTGTGTTGCTTGGTTTTTTTGCGTGCATTGGACTAGGTGCAGGTCCAGGAAGGTTTCCATTTAAAAAGCTTTCATTTGCTGGAAGCCCCTCTTCTCTTGGCCCGCCAGCCCCTAGTGTCTGCAAATCCTTGCTGTTTGATCTGTGGTGTGACTGCAAAGCAGAACTTTTGCTGGCTTGATTTCTATATTAAAATGCATAAAGAAGCATTAGTATACCAGATTACTTATTCATGTATTAATAACTTCAAAAAAGTACACCCATTTCAGTTGCCATTTAAAACCACAAAATTTAGCTACAGTAAGATCAAATATTGCCAACTGAGGCACCAGAAGCTTCACTAAAATAACAGATTTGCAAGCGTTCGTACATTGTTGTTTCTGGTTATAATCTGATGTCAAACCCTGCTTTGGTTAATGATTTTGCTGACAAAACCCCTGAAGATAACAAATCTATCATAGAAATTCCAACATATATTTGCACATTTATGTATGTATGTGTGTACTGAGTACATCACTAAGTAAAGCATTACATTATGAAAATTAGCTGTATATCAATCAAAAAAATCTTAAATACACCTGGCATATCAAAGGAAGGTAGAACAATCAAATATGTCAGCACTGTCAAAAAACCCTGATACAATCGATGCTCCAGGCTATCTAGTGTTTTCCTGGTTTGGAGGAGGTGGGGAGAGGAAAGGAGGGGAAAAGATATTATTGTTCAGATGGAGTGAGTCTGAGCAAGCCCTGTAACACCAAACCCAAAACCAGGTCTACCACAGGAAGACAGCTTTTGTGGAACTTGGCACTATCCCTGTTTTTGGCACATTAACTCATTCCAAAGCTGCACCTGAAAGGCTCTGCAACCAGACTGATTTGGTGCAGAATTGTGTCCTTAACCTCTACTCTACTTCCTAGCTCTTCTGATTTTGGGATTACAGGACTGAGATATGAGTTGATCCTGCAAACCCTAAGACTGATTTTTTTGGAGCAGGATTTATTATCTCAGGTTTTCTGGCATTAAACCAGTTCTGCTTCTGGACTTAGGCTGGCACTGCAAAGTAGCCAAGACTGAGCAGTGCTGGAGCTGTGCTTGTTTGTCTTGACGGACTTAGGCAGGCTATAAGCAATTAACTTATTTCTGTAACAAATCTATGATGTAACTCAGATATATCACTGAGGGTTGAAGTTGGAGCTCACTGTACCTTTGTTGATCTTTTTGTTAATTGTAATTGGATAATGCTAACCATTTTTACACCTAGGATTTTTGTATTAACCACTTCCAGTGATCTCATCATCTATTTCATTATAGTTTCTAAAACTCCAGCAGTTTTAATGCCAGTTTAAAATATTTTTCAGTGAACAGCAAGTATATTTTTTAAGAAGTTAGAGATATGAGGAACCTAGTATTTTTTAGTAGGCAAGACTTTTGGACAAGTTTCCAATGGATGTAGGTTTTTCTTTCTGATGCCACATGTCTAATGGTAAATATTCTACTCTAAAAGCATCTGTAAAGGTTTTGGTGCCTATCTTAAAAAAATTATAGATTGTAATTGTCATCATCCCAAGTCTTAGAATTGAGGAGCAATATTTTGAATCTCACAAAATAAACTAAAGAAAAACATGCGTAGGATTAAAAGCTTGCATATAGAATATTAAAATATTCTGCATACTTCAGAGGGTGACCTTTATGAATGCTTTTATCAGAGCATTGTACTGAAGTGTTTTATCCACCAGTAAACCTGGTTCATTGCGGCATTAAGTGGCTTCCCTCAAGCTACGTGGGTCCAGCAAGGGAGTCACTGAACAAACTTTGAGTTTGAGTCTGAGGTCAAATATACTAGACCTGATTCACAACTGCACCTGCAGACAAAATTTTGTACATCTCCAATTTGGAACGTGATCAATGTGCACCATTTTCAGGACATTTAGCTGCTACAAATCTGTGTGAACTTTTAAGCTTTTTTAAATATCAAAATCTTGGACAGATTTGTACATATACAGTAATAGTAGCATTCTAAAGAAAAGAACATTCCTTTGGAATCTTGGGCCTCTTCCAAGCCACAAAATTCCTATTGTTCAAGAAAAAGGCTAACATATTTTTAAGGTGGATCAGCCAATTATTTTTCTTTGTCATACACAGAAATGGCTTCAACATTGTCTTTTTTTTTTTTTTTTAGGATGCATTCAGCCTGATGCAGAAAGTTAGCAAAAATTTCAGCTTGTGTAGCTGTAAATACTATATCTGCTTCCTTTATTCAGTGAGGCAACACAGAACAGCACACAACATGTCTCAGTCTGCCTACGCAGTCAAACAACCACCTCTCTTGTAGGTGATGCTGCAAGTGAGCACCACAACAACTCACTCACTGGCAGAGCAAATGTCAGTGGTAACAGGGACAAGACTACATTTACCTGTTAGATAAAGTGTTGCTGTCTGCATGGTAAGGTTTTCTCTTAGCTGACCGTGAAGGAGAACTTCCACAGCGATCCAAGAGTCTTTGGGTTTGAAACGAAGGGTGGTTCAAACATTGTTCTGTCAAATATCTATCTGCTGGATCTAACTTCAGTAAGTTCTTTGAAAAATAAATCCCAAAGTTTAAATGTTAGTATCTGTATTTACATTGGCAAACCCCCCCCCCCCCA
>VXBB01014366.1:619443-629455 GCA_013399915.1 Illadopsis cleaveri
AAAAAAAACCCCCCCCAAAAAACTGACAAAACAAACCAACAAATAACCCCCCAAACAAAAAAAAAACAAAATCCAAACCTCAAAAAAACAACAAAATAAAGAAAATTATTGGGGTAATTTTTTAAATCTCCAGAGTTCCTGGGATGAGATGTCACTGCTAGAATAATTTCATGGTCCATTAAACTACATATGATACAAAATAAATACATATATGTGTTACATGCGTATAATGTTATGTAGACACATATGATAATATCTTTAAAATACAAAGATATCCAAAACTTTAAAAACATGTTTTATATATATATCTATATATGTTTTAAGTATATGTATTTTAAACATATTTTTAAGGATATACCTTACAACATTGTTTTGAATAAAAAATATTAAATTTACCAGTAATAAAATGCTACAATGAAACAGGCTTTAAAAACAAACAAACAAAACAACTATATGGGAACATTCCTATGCAAAAGCAAACATTATTTTAAAGTTAGTATTTTTTAAAATACACAAATGTAAGAGCTCTGTTTTTAGTTTATAGCGTTCAAGTCCACCCATATTTTCAAAGAATTCTCTAAATGCATTCAGAATAACACTTGCCTTCTGTTACATCAGTTGTGATTCTAAACAAAGACACTTCCTGACACGTAGAAAATATTTAATCACAAAACGGAAAACATGAGCTTGCGTATCTTGGGAAGTTTGAAAGGTTTCTTGCAGGAAAAGAGCAATGCAAAGCTTACATTGAAATATTCAAACATGTATGACTGTTAGGAAGGTTAAAAGTTTGAATGGCTATTAAGAAAAAAACCCAGCTATTTCTTAAGGGTTGCATATGTTTAAGGAGAGAAGAAATCTATGCGTGTCTATGCGCATGCATACACACACACACATATATACTATTTTAACACCATATTCAGGCACTTTACCACAAACTGGTTTTCCCTTCACAGGATCCCTGCACTTCAAGATGGAAAATGCTCAGGAAACAAAGCAAATGGCAAACCAAAACCCTGTCCAGTTTGGTCATACAGTATGCTGCATCTTTCCTTCTCAAGTGACAAACTGTGCTGAATGATTAACAACTTATTTCCCCCTTTTTTTTCTGGTGCTCATCACTACAGTGGCTCAAAAGGCCGAACAAACATGAGAAGGCCACAAGTGATTCCTACACTCCCCCTCAGAAGAGAGGATGTTCCAAGGCTGCTCACAAGTGCCTGTACAGTACCTTACACAGGCTGGACGACAAACAAGGAGAACTGGAAGTCCATAGGTTATCACAAGGCTAGGAATCTGCCTGGAATCACAGAGAAGTAGTGGGACAGGGCTCATGGCTGAGCCATGGTCACTGATGGGTACAGCTGGTCTCAGAAGCAAGAGGATGGAGAGGGGAGAAGAGTAACACTCCATATAATTGACTTCCTGGATCATATCCAATGTCAGCATGGAACAAAAGGTTTATCCATTGACAATCTCCAAGTCAGGATGAGAGGGGAAAGCAACATATTTGGTATGTTATGGTTGGAGTTTGTTGCCAACAATGCACTGAAGAGCATGAAGGTGGTGAAGAGGACAACTCTACAACAACAAAAAATGTGTCCTGGTCACAGATCCTCATCCTCACACCAGACCTCAAACTATCCTGACATCCAGCCTGTGTACATGTTTCAGGAGATTTCTAGACTCTGTTGGTGGAATTTCCTAGTGCAGCTGCTGGAGAGCCAAATTAGCCAAGGGGGGAACTTCAGTTTACTTGAGCTGCTGCTCAACAACAGTAAAGTACTGGTGAGAAATCTGATCAGAGAAGATACTCTGAGCTGTAGCAACTATGAGATGATTACAGTTAGGACTGAAAGAAGAGGTGGGAAGATAAACATCAGAGATAAGATCCAGGACTTTAGGAGAGCAAATTCTTTTTTCTATAAGGAATTACTGGGCCTAATCTCCTGAAAAACTACCATAAGAGGAAAGGTGTCCAGGATAGCCTTTGATTTTTATGGAAAATTTATTGGGAGTTCAGGAACAAAGCACCTTACTGTATAGAAGACCAAGATCTTTTGCATAGGTTCAGGTTGGCTGAACTGGGAGTCTCCTAATGAACAAAAATGCAAAACAGAAATGCGTGAGAACCAGAGTGAAGGACAGGATAAAAAGGTGGACTATAAAAGCAGAATATTAGCACAAAGGTTAGGCCACTTCAGAAGGCCAAAGTCCAGCTAAGGCAAGTGAAGAAAACCAAGGGTAAAAAGAAAGAGTTCTACAAATATTCTCTTCAGCAAACAGAAGCTCAGAGGAAATGCATGTCTGGTACTTAATGGCAAAGACAACTGAATGACAGATGATATAAAAAAGAGTCTCAATGTCTTTTCTTCCCAAGTCATAACATGCAAAACCAGCTCCCAACTCCCTAATGCTTGCAAACCAGCATGACTTGTGAAAGAGAGTGGAGGACTGGAGCAACAACAAAGTAACCAGGTGAAATTGGTGCCTCTTCATTTATCTAGTCCAGAAATGCTCTCTAAATAGGTATATATTAACAACTGTCTACTTCAGTTGGCATAAATTGAAGCGTGGGTTATTCAGTAATCTAGTAATCCAGCCTGAGGTCCTTGGGAATGCAGATAATGAGGAGCACAACAAGTGTGGGCATGTGTCAGACTGTCCATTGTCTGCAGAGGAGACAGGCCCACAACAAAGTACGTGCAGCATTTGCAACATGCAACTTAACCACAAGTCCCTTCTGTTCTCTCCTTGTATGCTTCTGCTCATTGCTTAACAAGGTTCCAACTCCTGAATTAAGAAATGCAGGTCAAACACAAAATATCCCCTTTACAGAATTCCTGACCTTTCTCACCTTGTAGGTAGAAACATTGACAGAAAAGATGAAAAGAATGAAATTATTTGGAAAGCTGTGTTTCCCTGAAACTCAAGTGCTTCATTTCACAACTTTGCAACTTTTATATCATATGAAAAGAACCTAAAATACACTTAGATATAACATAAAATCTAGGATAAAATGAAAATAAACACTCTCCCAGTACATGTAACAATGGTCTTAAGACTGATCTTGAAGTTTCCGTTCTGCAATATATGCTACCAGATCTTGAGCTACAGCTAACTATGAAAAAAAGTTTCTGTGAATTAGAACATAGAGGAGAAATTATAATACCCAAAATAATAATTATATGCACTGGAGTATATCATGTTGCAGACTCCTTGAAACCAAGATAAAATCCATGCTGACTCTCTTCATAAGGCAAGGAGATCAAAGGGATTTGAACTGGCTGTGTTGAAGAGTAGAGCAAATTTGGTGGATTTCTGCCGGCTGCAACAATATTATTAAAAGCAAGTCAACACCCAAGTATATCCCAAAGCATCTTTGTTTTCCAAGACAACTGGTGCAGAGGGATTTGGGATCATACAATTCATTCCGAGTTGATTAACCATATCCACGCTTTGTACGTGTCCCATTTTGCCTTTAATTCTTAGGTGGTTCTGTGATTCTAAACCTAATTTTGGATACCATGACTTCTTTCTTCAGCTTACTGGGGATGAAATGATGTGAGGGTTGTACTGCAGCTTACCATGGGAGCGTTTCTATAGTACAGTAGTAAAGACAACAATATATGTTCCATACCCAGGAACACGGCACAACTGCATAGCCCAATGTTTTTGTGAGGAACGAGCTTCTCCTGATTCCCCATAAGAACTCTCAGGACCATAACCTAGTCTGGCCATGTGTAACTAGCTGACTTGTTACAAAACAGGACTGAAGAATAATCTAACACAGACAGTGTAGAGATGACAGCACGTAGATTAAAAGCTTGGATAAAACCCCAAAACTCCCATGTGTCAACTCTGTCTTTGACAACTGTCCACATCCTCACACTTATCCAAGAAAAAAAGGAAAACCAACTCAGGTTAGCCCAATACTCTGTGGATGTATCTAAATATGATGGGTTGAGAGCTCACACTCGAGCAGTCAGTGCCCCTGCATGGATGTCAGTGTGAATGCACAGCCTGCAAAGGATGGTGATTATGCTTTGTCTGGGTTACATATTTGTTGCCCTGATTTTCAGCCTTTTGATTTGTTTTCATATTTCTACTGGAGTTTCTCACCAATTGCAAGATAAACAAAGACTGATGTTTTGTAAACCACATTTTTTCTAGGGTGAAGGACAATTGATAGACTTCTGAGTTGACCACTGGGGTCAGAGGGGTGTTCCTCTTGTCCCCCAATCCTTGACCAAATCCCAAAAACTATATAAATTGAGATTCCAAAATAGACTGCCCTTTTTCCTTTTCATCTCACAACCTGATGGGGAGTGTCGTTCCTTTTGTGTCCTGATTGCAACACATATTCTTTATCAAATCATTTTAAATTGCACAGATTCTCCTGGAATTTGCAAGGGATATTTTCATGATTCCTAGGAAATACCAAGCCTTACTGCAAACAATGGTGGAATCAAAATACATCAAAAGGGAGTTCCCAAGTCCTTCTAAGATGCATTATATTACAAAAAAAGAGGTTAAAAGTCACTTACATATTTTCCTACATATTACAGACAGAAAATAAAAGACATTTTCCTACCTTCATAAGATCAAGCAATACACCGCTTAAAATTCCCAAGTATCTTCTCTCTAAAGACTGTGGATGATTGACTGCTGGAAACTGTAGAAAATACACTGTAAATATACTGATCATGTAAACAAGGTGGTACATATATACAATGTTTCAAAAAATTAGAAACTAGTGAATCAAGTCATGTAATTAATGGGAATCATTAATTACATAAGCACTGAAAAAGTTAGTGGTTTATGAAGACTAGAAAGTGTTATAGTAAAACAAGTAACTCCGGATGTGTGATAAGCATCTAGTCAACCAAAGAAAGTATTCTTGATTATTAGGGCAGCCAAGAAACCACTCTCAAGGTGAGAAATAATCAACTTAATCTTTTTCCTGGCATTATGATTGACAGGCAGTTTAAAATAGATTCAGAACTAACATAAGTGATGCATTTATTAAAAAAAAAGGTTAAAAACAGCTCAGAGAGAATTTGAGAGTGCAAATACAGTACTAATTAAATACTAAACATGAAGAAAAAATTCCCAAGTGTTTTTAGTGAAAAAAGGCAAAAGCTCAAATGTTTAAGTTTCAGGGTTACTGCTGTGGTCATGCTGCTGGCAACACCATGAGAAGCAGTGCACACTGCTGGGGGGCATCCATTAGTTGTACTAGCATTGCTTTCATAAATCACATTATGTGTACTTGAAAGAAAAATGGAAGAACATTAGTTTGAATGCTTTTATTCATAAATAGTCTCTGTATTTTTCTTTTGACTTTGCTTTATTTTGAAGTGGCTTACTAATAATTGAGAATTTTTTAAAGTCCAAGTCTGCTGTATTGATCTTAAATAGCAACTTAGGTAAACCAAGGCTTCCAGGCTTCCTCCAATTTCAATATAAACCAAATTGCAAAATGTTCATGTCTTCCTGTAGAGTGACAATCATAAAGAAGCCTTTATGTCTAGAATCATCAGGGAAACAGAAAAATATGCTGAGGCACCAGTGGCTTTTCACTGTAATTGTTCAGATTCTTCATGTAAGTTATTGGTAGAACAGATATTTATAGTCCTACATTGCCACTCACACTTTTCTGTAAATTCATGAACCTATTGGTAATTTCTGATCCCATATTATTTTACTTCCTTATGTCTTCAACATACCCTGGATGTTTTCCTCCTCAAAAGAATTGAAGAGAGATCACTAAATATTCCCTAAACCTCGGGAGCGAGGAAAATTGTGTTATATACATATATATGGAGGATATGAGTAGAAAGTAAAGATGAAGTTTGCAAATTTGTTTTGAGTGTTTGAAGAGGATTTTTTTAAATCCTGTTTTACAATATGGTAGTATTCACTTAGGGTAATGTGGAAATTCACAAAGTCTAAGCATATGGATAAAAAATTGCACATCATGGGCTAGTTTCTATCTTGAAAATATCCAGTACCAAATCCAGCCTGTAAGTAATAACTGGTTTGATGACAGCATACCTACTATCTGCTCTGCAACAAAAAATCTTTCATTATTAAGCACTACACTACATTCATAAAAAATGTACTTTTAAGGTTGTCTTATAGCACAGGATAATTTTTCCCATGAATTAACTAATGAATATCATATTTCAAACAAATATTTTTTTGTAATATTTCTTATGTTTAAGCCATTATTCAGATTTTACTTCAGTTCTAAAAAATACTCTCTATGAGGAGCCATACGGCCCTGTCCACATCTCAGTATCCTGACTTTACAGACGGGACTAAGAAGGCAGGAACATGTCTGAGGCCAAGCAATAAACCACTGATTCGGGATGAGAACGGAGACTCATAACTCTGAATCTTGTGCTAATCACATTAGGTCCATGCTGTCTTCTTGAATTACTGTACTTTAAAGCTACATAACAAAGATACTTCATCCTCATCTTAAGCCATCACAGAGCATTTACCCAAACAAGATTACGCTGCACAACCAGAAATGCTGTAAAATAACATTGAAGAGGCAGTAATTTATTTTGCTTACAATTTTTGAAGTATTGCTTTCCTGATAAGGGGTTATAAATTTCTCATACAAAAACCCCATTCAGCCCATGGTTTAGAACAGGGTGAAATACAAATGAGACCTTGCAAGAAATGCTTGTCTAATACTTTTTGAAACCCTCCACTCTTAAAGGGTCTACAGACTTCAACAAAAACTCTTAGTTATCCTAATACCTCAAATAATTATCATAACCCATTAACCCAACTCTTTTCTTTTCTTATCATTGTCAGCTAAACCAAATTTATGGCAACTTCGAACATGTTTTAACAGAACTAGGTCCCCACTCCTTGCCTTTCACATTCTTATTATTTTCTCTTTCTCGGAATAAAACTCAAATGTTGATCTGTAGCACAGATCAGGTCTCCTAAAACCTCCGTATGTCTTGTCTCTTTTTATGATTTACAATAATGAATTCAGAATACTATCAAGATCATAAACTCACCTTTCCAAGCAACATTCATCAATAAAGAAAGGACAAGCAAAACTGAATTACAAGGAAACATGAGTACAGTCACTGACCAGGTATTGTTAAAAGTAACAGAGCTATTACTTATTTATTGATTCTGGTACTTTGTCACATTGCATGTCCCAGCTTGTGTAGATCTTCACACTAGTGAGTCTCTGTCACTATGTTATATTGGCAAACCCTTGAAAAGAATAATGCTGTCAGTAGAAAGAGCTTTTTTACTCATGAGACTTACATAAACTCCCCAGGAATATAAGTCAAAAGGCAGAAAGCTCTTCTGCCATGATAGTAGCATCTATAGCTCAGATTTTCCCAACAAACTAGCTTGAAGACAGCAGTCCTGAATTTTCCACAACCTGACCTTACAGAACTTTGTCACTAAACTTCACAGTGCAAACCTGGCAGGGCACCGTTAGATTGGGTATAAGAGGTAAATTGCATGCCAAAAATATCAAAGAAACAAAAGAAAATCTTTAAGCAACTTTTAACAAGAAAACAAATATATTTATAATATTCACTTCTGGTGTAACCACAATTTTACTTTGACTTATGAATGCGTTATAATCTACATATCCTATACTTACTCAGAAACGTAGGCAGTAGGTAATGCATAATGTAAATGAAAAGAACCTTTGCAGCACTTTACACAAGTAAATAAGAAAAAAGAACAAAGCTTTCTCTTACCCGCAAGCCATGGAAGCGTGGGTTGCTGTAGAAGAGCTTCATCTGCTCAGCTGGCAGAGGGCCCAGCACCTTCTGAATGGTGAAGAGCTGGTCAATCTCACTCTCACCAGGGAACAGGGGCTGCCCATCACTCAGCTCCCCCAGGATGCAGCCCACAGACCACATATCCACAGCCTTGCCATAAGGGGCTCTGTGAGGTGAAAAGAAAATGTTTGTCACCCACTGCCTTCTTACTGAGCTGATTCCATTTATTTGCCATATTTCCCACGGGACACTTCCTCACAACACAGAAAAATAAACTTCGTTATTAAGAAAACTACCTCAAAAACTAAGCCCTCTGCTTCTGCCCTAGATTTCCTGATGTATCTATCACTGCTTGAAAATGCAGGAGAGGAATTCTCAAGTGCCTCCAGGGACCTTGTTCTTTTTGAAAAATCTTACACACAAGAATAATCTTTTTGCCTGCAAAGAATTCTTCACTCACAGTTGAACTACCACTAACTTCCCTTCTCTCTAGAGCTCATGCCTGCCCTCTGTTCCTGCATTGCATTCCTTGTTTGATTGTGCTTAATAGGTGGATGGGCATACCGGGTCTGGCCCTGTGAGAACAGAAATTCTAAAAAACCTTTATTTCAGCATTTATACACAAAAAAATTAATTAGTGAGAACGAAAAAAATACCAAAAAAATTTTATACACAGGAATTTTAATTAGTGAGAGCACAGCGAGTGCTCCTGAAAACTATTCCTTAGAAAAAACAAGTGAGGAAGCAGTGAAAGCATCATAAAGTAATTCCTGTTTGGGAGCAAAGCCACAGGTTGGGGTTTGGGGAGAACTCTTTTTTATACACCCACATTCTTGCTTGTTGAATTTGTAAATAAAATTTGTAAAAACCCATATTATTCCAATAATGTCTTTTCAATGTTTAGATTTTGAACAGAATGACTGTAGAATTCTTTTAATGTAAAAAAAAAAAGGCGTATAAAAATAATAAAGACTGGAATAAAGACTGAACTGAAAACATATTTCACTGAGTCTCATCTTTTTGAAACTTATAATCCAGTAACTCAAAGTCTGCTTCAAGAGATTTAAGTTACAGCTTTCTGGAATAAGACAACATCAAGATCCTATCCTATCCTAAATCTGTCTTCCTCACTCCTTCCTTATGCTGCTTGCTGATTAATGATGTTTAGAGAAAGAACATCCTCAAACTAAAAAAAAATGTTTGACTATTCCCCAGTGATTACTCATGATTATTTACTTCACTTGTGGGGAGGGACAGTAAACCTTGATGGTGATTTGGCTGGGTGAAGGTGAGAAAGCATTTCTAGCTGGGCAATAGCCCGAGTGAAACCACAGGGTCACTGAGCTGACTGCTGCAGGACCCTGTCGTAGCTGGGAAAGCTGAAGTAGGGCATCAAAACTTCAAGAACCACTTGCCTTAGAGAATGTGCCATGAGACATGGCAGTCCTCTCACAAGAACCACCCCAAAATCAAAAGTTTGCCCCACTGGAAGAAACTGCTGACAAGGAACCACCAGAGGAAAAGCAGACCATGTCACAATTCTTCAAGTACCACTGCTACTCAGTGGGGTTCATAATTTGCTTTCTAATCCTGCCTAGTGGCTCCCTGTGGATTTGCTGAGAGACTCAATGTTCGACCTTTCTAGGATGCTGCCAGTCCAACCCATCCATTAGATCAGAATGACAAGAAAGGTAGAGGTTTTTTTTCTCAGTGCACAAGGCAACACAGGCAAGAATGGACCCCAAAGCCAAGGATCTGCTCTTTCTGTGCCTCTACTGGGAAACTGAGGGTCTATAGGCAAAACACTGGTGCAGGTTAAAATCCCACCCTTTTATTATGACTGTGCTGGTTTAGCACAGATGGTGAAGTGCAATAGGTGAATTTTTTTAAACTGACAACCAAAATAGCCAATTGCATGTAGGGATTTACCTCTGGGAAACACACAGCCTTAAAAGTTGGAAGGAAGCCTGGGGTCGCTCTCTTCCTTCCGCTTCCACAGGAGGTAAGGCAGTCCTGGCTCTCTCTCCTTTGGAGGAGGGGCTGGGACGGCCAGGCCTGCCTAGGCCCGGGCCCGGGCTTCCATGGGAGGCCTGCCTGGCCCGGGGACTCCCAGGCCGGGGGAGGGGATGATGGGCCCCCATCCCGGCCCGGATCGGTTTTTTAGCAGCTGGAAACACCCTGCCGCTCCTCCTACGGGGGCGAGCTGGCCCAAGGCCTGGCCGCGGGCCTGGGCCCTT
>VXBB01014366.1:629611-654931 GCA_013399915.1 Illadopsis cleaveri
ATCTTTTTACTTCTAAGTTGAGCCTGTTTCGCCTTTTTTTCCTCCCAAAATCCTATCTCTCAATCAGCAAACATAAAACCACCACAATGACAAAAACCCAAATACATCTTTGTTTGCAACTCCTTTAATACGCAGTTTTCTCCACTAAAATGTGAAATGGGGGAAAGGCTGCTGTAGACTGGGGTACTGTAGAACAAGCTAGAGTTACAACTGAGGAATGGGCTAAAACTCCTTTGAGACATGGACCATTACCTTTCCTTGCTCTCAAGAATAAAGGAAACTGAATTACAGTTAAGAACTTTTCACTATTTACTCCGTAGTCAAACAGAAACAAATCAGAAAATAGTAATTTCTTAAGGCAGCACAAACTGCAACATTGTTGTTTGAAAAGGCAAACTCCAGACCTTTTTTCTGCTGATTGTCAGGATCAGTCTTGTTAGATCTGTCCTACAGGAGTTATTTCATTTCTCCAGCCATGTCACTCTTGCATCAAAAATGGAAGAGTGACATGGCTGGAGAAATGAAATAACTCCTATAGGACAGACAGACCATACCTCAGAAGCACTACAGTCTATGCCTGCATATATTAGATTCTCCAAAACATGCTTCCTACCTAGTAATTTAGCATGCTTTAAAATTTACTGGCTTTTAGCAATATTTTGTCATCAAAGGGTACAGATTACTCCACTAACAGTAACCTGAGGCTCTCCAAAGTGAGTAGATTTTAGATGTTCCCTGAATAATTAGGGAGCAATTTCTTTCCTCTTCTGAAATTTAAGTCTTGAATGTTATCACTAAACAAAAACCTCTCTGGGACACATTTTAAAAATTGAAAAAGTAAAACTGTATTTGTTAAATTGAATGTATTTAATAAGTCTGTGAAGACTTTTGAATATTAGATGCTTATAAAGATTTGGTAAATGTAAGGAAAGATGAAATGGGAAAGATGAATGCCTGGAAATAGATCAGGATTGCCAAGAAACAGGCATCACTTTGCCAGAAAAACTTGGCTTTAAAAACAGATATCAGCACAATTGAAACATTAAATACACAAATCCCCTCCCTTTCTCTAGAAGCTAATCAAACAGATTTAGTCAACTACAAACAGACACATAATTCCTGCTAAATTTCCTCTGCCAACAAAACAGTTTCAAAAACTGCAGGTCAGACTAATACTATGTCTGTCAAGCTTTTCATGCCTTTCCTGCTAAATCCTAATTACTACCAGAGAGAAAAAAATGGTTTGTATCTAAAAAGGTCACAACTGATGCTATTTTTCCAAGTCTTTTTTTTATACTTACATATACACATACACACTTCACTTGAAGCTTTACTGTTTTCTCCAAAACATGAAAAATTGAGCTTTGAGTTTTTTAATGGCAACTTTAAGATGCTATTACGGACATAAGGAAACAACTGCCAACAAATTTGATTAAGATTAGCAAAGCTCTGGGAATACCAGGATGACTTTATTGACAGAACAATTATTACTTAATTATTTACTTGTTCAAAAAATATCTAGTTCAGTGTCATTCAAAGATTCCAACAAAGACTTGTTTCCCAGGAGCACCTAACAAGGTGCTTAGAGACCCTTAGGAGTGACCAGAAATTTTTTGACTCATCCTGTTGCTAATAATTCCTCATTTTAAGAATATGTATATATAAATACACATGCACAGTACATTAGAACTGTATTCCATGAGAGCGTTCACGTAGTTTAGATTAATGCTCTGATAACCTGACTGTAATGGGGAGATCTCCACTTTTTTTTTTCCTCTTCCTTTGCCTTTTTGGGTCCTATGAACTCAAAATCTATTTACCTTGTGAAGTAGTTAAATGGTCATTTTCCAGATGAATAAGAGTAAATAAGAGTAAAACTTAATTTTCTGGCTGAGGCTACTCATGTAACTAATACTTTTGCAGTCAATGCAATGCTAACCTCTCAGTGCTTTATTAAAATGATTTATACAGCCTCCTTCAATAAATTCTTCCTAACCAGTAAAACCATTTGAGTGACTTCGCAAGTGCTGACAAAAGGTAGCTACAAATGAAAATCAAAGCACAGATTTATAGAAAGCTTTGGGTTGAAAGGGACCTCTGAAAATCATCTTGTTCCAATCCCCCTCACCTGGGCAGGAACATCTTCCACTAGTTCAGGATGCTCAGAGCCCCATCCAGCCTGGTCTTGACACTGTCAGGGATGGGGCACCCCCAGCTTCTTTGGGCAACCTTTGTTCTAGAGCCTCACCACCTCTGAGCAAAAATTTCTTCTTAATGTAATTCTGACTCAAAGGATGAAGGTAACTAGGAATGTTGCATTGTGAAAGCTGTACTGCCATTGCTATGTGATGTCCCCAGAGGGCTGATGGAATACTCCAGGCTAGAGGACTACCATGGAAACCACTTTTGAAAGAACTGGGGATGGGGTTGCAGGAGCTGGAAGTACATCTGTTATAATTCAGCCTCATATTTTAATCAGTTAAAACAATGCTCAGCTCAAGACAGGTCAGCATGTCAACGATTCATACTGACTTACTAGAAATGAACAAAAATGAATGAAAATCTGGAAGGCTCTTGAAATCTTGCCTTTAAATTAAACACAGTTCCCCACAGGCAAAGCTTACAAAAGGTGTTGAAAAACCATACAGAATCAGTAAAGATTTCTTATGGCAGTTCTCAAACTGTACTTACCCAAGCAAGAGTTCAGGTGAGCGGTACCATCTGGTAGCCACATATTCTGTATAGTTAGCATTGCTTCCTTCAGAGAGGTTACGAGCAAAGCCTGTCAGAGAAACAGTGTGAAAGATTATATCCCATTTTAAAAACAGTATGTGTATCACCACTGATTTTGGCAGTAAGAGGTCATGTCTATTTATATAGAAGCAAATTGTTTACAATCCCTGCTGCAGAATGATGTCTCCAACAACTGCTTGTCTACTGAAACACAAGCTTTTATTGATACAAGAGTGAAAGTCAGCATGTCTGCTGTAATGACTCCCTTACTTGTGTACTATCCTCATATGTCAGTAGGGTTTTACTATTTTGCCATTACTCTGTATGCTAAATATATTACTCTATTATTTATATTTTTCTATTACTCTGTATGCTATTATGTAATCAAAACAGACGGATAAAAGTTAACTGTCAGTATACCATGTCAGCTATTAAAATACTGCACTAAATTTCACTTGAGCTGCTGTTTGCAGAAGAAGACTCCTAACTTCAGAAACATTACACATGCATGTGTACTAGGCCCTTCTGGTCATTAATCCTAACTACTACAGTCTTTGATTTTTTAAACTTGTCAAAAAACTACATAGTATTCTCATCTAAGGACACTCCCTCCCGGGCTTGGCAGGGAAAATGGTCATCTCCTCAAAACTATAGGAGGAGTCTAGGAAAGTCAGCAAAACTCTATTTGCACTTGGCTCACTCCACATGTTTTGGCTTCCCGACTGCCTTAGCATCACATTCACAAGATTCCTCATGAATTAGGATCAGAAAGCATTTCCAAATTAATTTCATTATCCATATAATTTTTTTTAAGACTAAACCAAAAAAATATTAAAATATATACTTATTTGCAATTGCACCAAAACTTCGCTACTGTCCTAAGGCATACCAATTATCACCACTGGCTGAGAGATGAGTGCATATACTGGAAAATCCATTTGTAGGAATAATTTGAACTTTTCATTCTCCTCCCTTCATTAAAAGTCAGCCAAGCACCACAATAATGTTACTGGATTTTTCATGTGGAAGTATTCTTGGACATATGTTGGCACTATTTTCAAAAAGTATCAAGTGTTACTGTTTTCAAATAAATAATTAACAATTAGGTGAGACAGGACAGACAGATCTCAGCAGCAAGACTCCAGATGTGTCAGCTCCTCACTAAAGCTCAAACTGAGACAAATTTTGGGACTGAAATGCAGAAGCAGCATTTCTAAAATGCTTTCTTATTGTGATGTGGCATTAAAACACAATTCAAAATTCCCTTCAGTGAAATCACTGTAAGTCTTTCCATTATTGCATGAACAATGAAGAAATAGTAAAAATTCCAAAGTGTTGCAGAAGAATAAGGCATAACTTTTTTTTCTGAATCAATAAGTGCTACTTAAATAGATGTTTTTCTTTATATCTGAGTTCCTTTGCAGAAGCTGTCAAAATTGCCTTTCCTATTCAACTATGTTTTGTAAAGTTGCAAATTTAAATTTTTAAATTTTTTTTTTAGTATTCTGACAGTGTGAAGCTTAGGGTGAAGAAGCCTAGTTCCACTCACCCCTGTGGAATACTAATTTACTACAAGTTGAAGTAAAAATTCAGATGCAAATTATTACTTTTATTATTAGACTAGTGATTACAGAAAACAACTACAATTTTTTTTAATGACATAGGTTACAGCTGTTACTTTTTGCAAGATACCTCTAATTTCTAGTGTTAGTAAACTAAAAGATGGGATGAGTATGAAGAGGAATGGATATTTCAAAGCTGTCTGAACATAAGAATTCATCTGTTCCCATAAAGTCTAATAAACATTACTGGTGCTGCTGCAGAAAAGCTGGAAAGGAATTTTTTTTTTTTTACTTCTAACATGGGGATTGAGTGAATTTTGAAATATTACTATATTTAGAACTGCTTAGGCAGCCCCATTTCTGTTTCAAATTATGAACCATCTGATTAATCTTGGCAGTGGAAAATCTTTCATTCATGTGTTTAAAGAACAGAGGAAAGATAATCAGGAGCTACACCAAAGAAATGGGATGGTCAAAATGCAGGAAACCCCAGACTGAAAGGGAGGGGGGAAGAAAGGAAAAAATTTGTCACATAATAGAAATAAACAGGTGCTGATGTAACACATGAGCCTGGCAGCACATGAGCTCCTGTGCATCAGAAGAATCAACAGGTCAAAGTTTCATCCTCCTCCCTCCAGGCCAGTCTATCAGAACTTGGCCACACACAGGAGCTATTATGTCCAGAAACCAGCTGATGTAGCCTGAAAAATCAACCCCTAACTTTACAGGCCAGGTCCAGCATGGATTTGATGTAGTAAGACAGAAAGCAAAGTTATCATCATGGGCTTCAGTGTCACCTTTATACTGCTGGGTGATGCATTTTATAGATCCAGTATTGCTCTGACCCTGTGACACCATGCAGAAAGATGATGGACAGAAAACAATTCAGGAAAGCATATCTTTCAAAGGGAACAATTATTTTTGGTTATGATGAAGTTTGCTTATTGTTCCTTCTTCCAAATTGTGCTGAGGTATCAGGAATATAGAAATAAGAGAAGGAAGCTAGGGAGATTAGACAAACTCCAAACAGTGAGAAGGAACATATTAGAAGATGAAGATAGGAGATTCGGGTGAGAGCAACTATGAAAACAGCACCATCTGCAAAGGCATCATGCTGCAAAAGTAATAAGCAAAATCAGAATTTCAGGAAAGGACTTTAAACATCTCAGAACATGCTAGGAGAGATGTTAGGAAAAAGATGTAAGAAAAAAAAGGAGGAGGTTGTCAGTTTCTTACAGAGAAACAGGGCACATTTAAGTTAGACATAAGGTAAAGCATTCTAATCTTAATGACATGTAACACTAGGGAACCTCTATTATTCAGAATTTTAAGAATATACTAAGCAAACACGTGTCAAGAATGACACAGACATTCTTAATCCTTTCTTTGAGTAGGTGGGAAAACTTGAGGATTTCTTGAGGTCTTTTCCGGTCCCATGTTGAATGACTTCTATGCTTACACACCATACAGAAATTAAGAGGTTGCTAAAACAAGCAATTTTGAAGCCCTGGTGTTGAAACAGCAAACACACAAGTCAGAAAATCAAATTATTTCCAACAGTCAGATGCATCTGCTGTAATCGGCACTCTGTACTGTTCTCTTTTTCCACTTCTATTGGCAGAAATGACACCCACACAACATGTGTCCAGGCAAGCACAACAACCAATCTCAATTTTATTTAGCACGGTATGTACAGAACACATGGCACAAGAATTATGAGGAATTATCTCATTCAAAATTTATGAACTTTTCTGTTCAAACTGGTTTTTCCACTGGGCTATTGGAAATGGATGCATTATCCTTTTCTTTGTATTTGTAATCACATGAGGAATATGAGGTTGTATGTGGCAAGTGCCCATGTTCCAAAAACATGAATTAAGTAAGGTAGTCAGACAGCATATGTTAAATCATGCTACAAGTCAAATTCTTAATATCCTAATCTCTGCACATTCAGGAAACACTTGTGGTTAACACCATTCTGACATATATTTTACACTAATAGTTTAAGCTACTAGCAATTACGTCAATTAGCAATAACACTAAAAAATTAAAACTGATTCCATCTTACAAGGGTTGCTCAGAATTTTAAATTCAACTAAACCTGAAAGGCCAATTAAAATTAAAACTAACCCACATGATCATTAAGAACCACAGACATACCCGTAACAGTTTGCCTTCCTTGATATTATGCTGATCACTCTGAGTAGACTGTGACTGAACATCTTTTCCAGCAGCAGAGAGTGAGTGTGGCTGGAGCACACAGCGTGAGCAAGACAACAGACCACACAGAACACCACTGCTGGCAGAATTCACATCATCTCTATCTGGTGTGAAAACTGATGTCCAAAACACTACCATACCATTTGTCTGGCTTTTTATTTCCCTGCAATTCTGCTGCACAGAGGATGTTGACACAAGTTCACATGCAAAGATCTGCCAGCTGATGTCATGTGACAACTGTAATGGCATTACTTTCAAGCAGGAACATCCCTCACCCAAAAAAATAGGAGACAGGGAAGCCAGGGAAGGATGTGTGGAGTGCACAGCTCCCATGATGACCCACTCATGCACCATGCTCCCACTGGCTATTCCTGCTTGTGATGATGTTACCCCAGACTGGAGCATGCACTGTGCAGGGACAGGCACTGCCTGAGCTGGATATTCAGCTCTGCACTGGGTTGGTCCCTCAGTGGGGTTTGCTTGGCAGGGCCTGATAATCAGTGTAAGGGGAGGGAGGGCAGCCACAGCAGTGCAGACAGGAGGCCTGTGTGTGCCAAAAAGGCAAAGGCACCAAGGGCACCACACAAGAGTATCCTGATGTTCTGTCAGAGCTGTGCAGTACCTTACACTGCAGAATAAATGGCACTGAATTCAAAAGAACTTATATGGACCAAATATTCTAAGGTTTTTCCTAGAATGGTTATTGTTTCTGAATGTTTAAGCAAAAATGCCTTTAGGATTAAAATAAATAAGCAGCACTGCAAATGACAAACACCTTTCTTGTCTTCCTTAAAAACTGTTTTGATTTATTTTGTTAGCAGTTCTTTTCATTCAAAATCGCAGAGGTTTGAAATGACAGCTTTCAAACGGCTCTTACTGCAAAGAGCCCTTGGGATAACACTATGGAATTGGCTTTTATTTACCAAGCCAAACTGTAAGCTTTTCATAGGGAACAATATTTTATTCTGTGTTTATGTAGCGTATAGAATAAAAATACAGATTGTTGGAACGTTCTGCCCTGTTGTCTTCGTGGATTACTCATATGGGCAAAGTTCGCCCTGTACTTGGGTGATGACTCTTCCAAGCCTTAAAGCTGACATTAAACAGGCATTGGTAGGTCAGGAAACATCAGAGTTAACCCAACATGTACAGCTCTGACTCTGACCTCCCATCATTCAGTCATTAATCACAGGTGGACATGTGATTCCTTAATTAACGTAACAAAAAACGTTTGTTACCTTAATTAAGGAATATATACTTATATATATTCCTCAACTACAGGAATATATATAAGTATATATTCCTTAATTATATAATTCCTATTCCTATAGGACCTATAACTATACACATAACATTCCACAAAAGCCAATGGTTCAAAAAATATATAAGAAGTACAAGTTAACTGTCTTTACTAAACAAGCAGTAATTATCTTTTCTTTTAATACACAAACCAGATAAACCTATAGTTTTGCCAGCCTCCTAATCAGCCCATCATCTGTGCTCTTCCCAGCTGAATCTCAGCAACATCAAAAGCACAAACCTTGTCTAATACAGGAAGAGAGAAATGCAGTGTTTCTATAGACATGTTAACACAGGTATTTCACAGGGTACACAAATTAAGATCAGAAATATTTCAAATTAAAATACTAGCCCCACACCTGAAGCAGTAATCAACTCTGACTGCTAGAAGACTTTTAGACAGTACATACTGTAGAACTCTTGCAAAATAAGGCAAAACTGCACTGCAAGAGATTTTCTTTAAAAATATAAGCAGCAGGTATCTTCCAAACTTACCAAAGTCACACAACTTCAGAACATCATTGTGGCTTATTAAGAGATTCTCTGGCTTGATATCTGAATATGAGAATGGGTGAAAAAAAAAAGCAAAAAGCTGTTAACTTCTTTTAATTTTGGACTTTGTCAACAAATATTATTTCATTATAACTTATTTAGATATATTCATGCAATCATAAATGAAGCATTACAAGAGCAACTGCTGAAACAGCTTCCAGCAATTCAGTTTGTGAACAGGCAGAATTAATTTTTGGCCTTTTGAAGTCTTTTAAAGTGTTTCCCAACATAATATGGAAATATACAATGTCCTTACAGATATTCCTGGGCAGAAAACCAGTCTCCATATTTCATATTGAAAAATAAAAGAAAGGACTGATATTCAATTACCCAGTTAACCAACAGAATATTAAGTATGTTGTGCTCTAAATTTTCAGCTATAATGACCATTTTATCACCTCTTGTAATTTGTTTAGAAAAAATGTCTTGCCCAGTTTTAAGCCCTTTTTTCATTCCTATATTGTACATACAGTACATTTTTCAAATTACATTTTGAAAATATTTTCAGAATCATGCTGATCTTAAATATAAAAAGTGCATTATGTGAGAATTTTCTTATTGGAAACATCAATTAAAAATATTACTCTTGCAAAGTCACAAAGCAAAATACAAATTTACTGAATCAGGATAAAATACATAAAACTAGATCATACATCAAGATAAGTATTTTATATGCTTGAAGCTTCGGAAGAAGGTAAATATACAGAGCTGAAACTCAAGGGAACGGGGAGGAACTGCCTTAAGAAATAAAACATGGGGGACCAAGTATTAAGTTTTAGCTTATTTTTCTTCTAATATTCTATTATTAGATTCAAAAGTGAAATGACTGAGCACCATGAAATGTTAAAAAAAAAATCCTTTTTCTTAGACAATGTCTGTTCCTGCAGTTACAGTTTGTTGTGCTGATCATTTCCCAAACACAGTGGACAGCAAACCTTTTACATAGATGCATTTCATTTTAAAACAATCTGGAGCCATGCAGCAGACTTAAGAACCAGCCAAACTTTTTTTTTTCTGTTGATATAAAGCAATTGCTTATATTTTTGTTAAATGCAAATTACTTCAAGCTGTAACATGTTTCCCTTTAAAAAGGCCCTTATTCCATGTGGAGAAGTACACACTTACCTCTATGAACAATATCATTCTTATGGCACCAATGAATTGCTTTAATTAGCTGGTAGATGTAGCTTTTCACTTTTTCTGGTGGAACTCCATTTGGCATTTCTTCTAGCAATTCAAGCATATTCTAAATGTTTAAAAGACACATTATTTAAAAGAGCTATACTCTAGCTCCTGAAAGATAACATGCCTTCAGCCTTCTGAAGCAACATATTTGGGCTACAGAGCTCAGCTATGGAAAATCAATAGTTTAACATTCGAGGAGTGAATTTTTAATCATCAGCATTCTCCTAGCTCTTTTAATTCTGAAGAAAACATTTGTGAAGACAATAATCCTAAAAGGTGAACCACAAGTCCTTAAAAGACTGCCATCAAACCACTTTCCCTAAAAGACCTAAAAAGTCATGTAGTTACACAACATTGCTTAAACAGAAACACCAGGTCAGATGTGCAGCCATACAAAAAGTTTAGCAAATCAAAGCATTTTGTAAATATTCAACAATGCTTTAACATACTGTTCTCTTTATTAAGTTAGTTCTGCCACTTTGACACAGCAGGGCCATGATAAATCACCAACTGTATCTGTATATGGATGGGTATAAAACAACACAAGCCTTGTAGTGCACATGAAGTAACAGACATAACGATGCCTCACTGGGGCATAAATAGGAACCTAGGGAGTATCCTATAGCTACAGATCAGCTACAGTGATCTTGGACATCTTGGCACGACAGCAACCATGGCACTACATATCAACTGTTTTGTGGATATAAATAGGAAAGAAAATAAACATACTGTTTATAGTAATACATTTCCTCTTTGAAAAAGAACATTTAGATTCCCATTATGTTAGCAAATGTCTCTAATTTTCCACAATTAGAAGCACAATGAAGTTTGTATGCTGATTTCTAAAATAATAATGGGCAGCAGCAGCTCACTTGAACAGAGAAAAAAAGTCTTATTTACTGAACACCAAAATCGGAGTATTTTGGCTATATTGCCTTACACAACTCATTTAATTATGGAGTTGAGCATTTGTAGATTTTTCATTAAAAGTAAATTTACCTTGTCTTTGACAAACATTTTCTTTAGCTGTACAGTAAATTTTTTGATGTTTCTCTAGAAAGATTTTTTAATGAACAATAGAGATTTTGGTGATATTTGAAAACATTTCTAAGTTTTGCAGTTTGGGAGTAAATACTGGAACTTATGTGCTTGAATGCAAGTTTTCTTACAAATACACTTCAGATCTGAGGAAAGGAACTTTCTGTTAAGAAAACATATTGATTTTAGTTAGATTCTAGTCTACACAGAAGGCTGTGGATCTGGATAAGTAAGTCAAGAAGTTAGTGTTACAAATACAAAACAAAATAATAGCATCAACACAGGAAGACATAATCCTATATGAAGACATTAACTAAGGGGATGATGAATAAAGGAGATTAGACTAAATGTGAATTTAAGTAATCTGGATTTTCAGTATTGCAGAGTTAAACATTCCCCAAAGGACACAAAAGTGGTCATTACCAGTTAAACAAAAAATTATTCCACCACATTTTATTTAATTCTTTCTATTCTCCCCCCATCCAAAGAATACAGACACATCCTGGCCTTCAAAGAAACTATGGGTGACACTACTTAAGGTATCTGAAAATAAGAAATGTTCATTTACTTCGAAGTTTAACTGAAAAGAAATGTGAACATAATACAGAAATGACATTACATACAAACTATACATGATGTCTACCTTTATGACAAAATTCTTTTATTCTGATGCAAATAATGTTAGATATTGCAGCCTGGTGTTTTTACCAATATTAACTAGCTATTAAATATACACCCCTTATCAATCAATTAAATATCTTTTACTTATACTGCTCTTTCAACCCACTTCTCCAGATAGCTTAGCCAAGTCAACTATAACAGAGAATTAAATATATGTTCTAAGTTGATGTGTGATCAAAGACACTTCCTGTGTTTGGAACAATTACAAGGAACATGGGGGAAACAAGTCAAGCTTTAAATGTTAGATCCAAGTAAGATCCACCACATTAAATGTTGCTGATCTGCTGGTGAAAACCAAAAATGATTTCTGCCAAATTGTGGGTTAATATAGGTCACCTTACATTATGTAGTCAAGTCATATGACAAAATAACTTGTCAACTTGATGTAAAGGAGACATCATTCAGGGTAAGAAATTCTTAGATGAGAGAAAATTGACTGTGGAGTACTAGCACTTAGCTAGACTGCTACACCACACTGGGAGGAAATTAAATGAAAATTTCAATCGAAAGAACAGTATCTCATGAAGGCTATAGACATATTTAAACCTGCATTTTGTTTTATTCTACGTATCTAAATACCATCTAACTGTTTCCATGAAGAAATGCTAAATTGTTAGAATTTAGAGGGAAGGTCTACCTTCATCAGGAAGGTTGCAAAAATGACAAAAGATCAGTCTGTTCTAGGTTGCTTCTCCCTGGAAACAGATCAGGATGCTTGGCAGTAGTAGGCCAATCTAAGGAAATTTTGGAATAGTTTCAAAATGAAGTCAGGATTGGAGTTAATGACAGTGGTCTTTGCCAAATCCCTCTAAGCAACTATTGATAGTGGCCTTGTTACAGAAATACACAAACAAATCCTATTTTTAACAGGGAAGGGTGGAGAAAGTTGAAAGAGATTCCAAGGTCAGAAGTCTATGATCTTGTTTTGAAAGACTACATCAAGACTCATTACACAACATAACACAGGACAGTTATCCAGCTTTACAATTAAACTGGATTAAAGAGTTCTTCAAATCATATGTATTCCAGTCTGCATAATCTTTAACATGCTGGCATTCACAAATGGGAGAATTTTTTTTAAAAAATACCAACACATGATGTAAAAACAACAGTAGTAAGTGTTGCTGTCTCACAACAGATATCTAATTACAACTCATATTGTATTAAAGCTTCTGCTGCTTCTCTTTAGAGATCTGGATAGCTTAATTTTTAAAAATAAAAGGAATTTAAAAGACATTTTCAGTAAGCTTAGGATTTAACTGTGGCAAGGATACTACAAATTCAACTCACTTTTTCCACATATTCAAAAACTAAGTATAATTTTCCTCTTCTTCTGAAGGCTTCCTTCAACTCCACAATGTTCTCCTGTTTCAAAGTGCGAAGCATTTTAAGCTCTCGTAAAGTGGTTTCTTTGACTTCTTCATTTTCTAGAGAGTAAAGTAAAAGTGACAGAGTAAGCTGATTAAAAAACAAACTCTCCAAGTAAAAAGTGTTACAAAGTTTTATTTTGAACCCCTGATTAAATTCTCTGGTTTTAGACATTACAGAGGAAAAAAAGCTTATTTTCCAATGTGGACTCTCTGTTGGCTGCATACTTCTGCATTGGAAAAGAGGTCAATGATGACTGTGCTTACTATGCAACCCTCACAGACTTCCCATCATTACCATAAAGGTTTTCTGGGGCAGAGATAGTCATAAGCAAAAAATTGTTTCCATTTCTATATTTTTTTTTATTATGAAGGGAACTAATACGCTTCAAAAAAAAGTCACATGTGTGTACATGCTCTACCCCACAATTACACATTATGCACATAAACCACTGGAAAGGTTGTCCTCAGCAGAAACACTGGAATGCAAAGCTCATCTTCAAACAATACCAAACAAATGTATTTAATTCTGAAATAATTTTATTTTCTAAAAGCCATGACAAATTTTAAGACTGAAGCACAGATTTTTCCAAGTTCCCCACACGGCTTTCAAAAGAAATTCAGCAATGCCAGACCAGTGTAGCAGCCACAGAAGGCAGAAGAGTAAGTACTGATGCAACAAAGTCTTGAATCTAATTCAGAGGAGTCAAGAAATCTAACTGTTTTGTCAATTAAATTTAATTTTAATTTAACTGATTTAACAATTTAATTGTCTGAAAGGTGTTCAAGAAAAGAGAAGCGCTTCACTAACGCTTCATACACTGCTTATCATTAAGGGGCCCTGAACTAAGCAGGTTCTAATGGACACTAGCAATGATATGTGAAGTAAATCTGACTATATCAGGTTTTATTTTTCATTAGTAAAATTAAATCCATTAATTCAGTAAATTTGCTCAATGCACATATAGGAACACCGTACTTAAATCTCTTAGAACTGTTATCTGCAATAGAGAGTTATTAAGTGGGAAATGCTTGCATAAATTCAAAGTCAAATCACATTTGCAGGTCATGTACCATAAAGACAGTTAGAGATAGAGGAAGAAGAAACAAGGAAGAGAAATTGTTTTTCCAAGACAAAAGGCAAGAAGATGTTTGCAGGGGAGAGCAAATAACACTGGTCATGCAAACGCACTGATCATCATCAGAAGAGAGAGGGGAAAAATAAAAAATTGAAGTGCAGCAGGAGGGAAAAGGAAAACAAAATACTATAATCACACATATTTTGATTAAAAAATATATAATTTAGAGCAATCTAAATCTTTTCATTTTAAAACTGAGTGCTTGAAGTTGGCTTGCATCAGCCTGATTGCATAATCTCATCTATAACAAGACAGTCACTTTCCAGCACATTTAGTATTCATATGTCAAACAACGGCAAAAATTCACTGAAACAAAAATGTCAATAGAAACAATTACAGTATATTCAAACTTCTAATGAACTACCATATTAACAAGACAGATGTGAAATGGGCTGAATCAAATCCATCAAAAGAACTTCTGTCATATTTCCAGAAACTCGTAAACAACTAGCTACAAATCTGAAAAGCAGTCATCAGTCATGTAAACTGATATTATGCAATACCCTTGGAAGCCAGACCTGATGGCAATGTTGTATTTTTTGTTTCCATTTTCTGGTAGACAAGCTAATACAATAATTCTGTTTAGGGCTTAGTACTGAGATTTACTTCCTAGGATCTGTACTGAATAGCCATAGCAAGTTTCAAAAAGCAATTTTGAGATACTCTCATGACCTGGTCAAAATGGTCACCACAATTAAACTACCTTCTGCATCCTTTACAGGGATTTAAAACAGATTTCCAAACAGCTGAGCTAAAACATTTATCAAATACACTCTTCAAGTGTCTGGGAAAATGACGTGCCAAGCAGAGATTGCACTGTGCAAAACAAGATGCAAATCAGACTTTGCTGTGTCTGACTGACTGAAAAATACAGCCCTTGTAACCAACACCACCTTCATGGCCACCAGCAATCCTGTAGGATGGCAAAAAAGAAGGTTTGCTAAAATAAAGTGACTGCTGTTTCTTTAAATAACATTGCTAACTTTTGGCTAAAGCCTCGGCAATGGCAAACCACAGCAGCATCACGCCACACCAGGATGGCTCCTCTCACACTTCATACTTCTCCTTCTGTTTGTGCAGACCTCTGGGGTTCAGGGCTGACTTAGGATGCACACAAGGTACACAGCTGCTCCCATGGTTGATTAGCAGTGTTACCTATGATAGGATACAGAGATTCCCTGTCCCCCAACAAGCACGGGTCAGAGAGCCACCTGTGTCTTGCACAGTTCTTTGGGTTTTTTACTGTTGAGTGAGGAATGTGTGTGTGGACCACTCAGAGTAATTTCTATATGTCCTGCCTTCCGCCACCCTCTTTGCCAGCAAGACTAATCTTTGCAGAAATTGGCTCTTTCTCCCTCTCCCTCAGCAAGAGTACACAGGGTCTGCTGTGGAGGGGCAAAGAGCAAGTTTCCTGAGGAGATTGAAGCCCACTGAAGGGAGGACTGCCTCACCACCCAGCTCCCTCCATGGATCCTTGAGAGCTCCCAGATTTCTCTTCCTGTGACTGAACTTCTCAACGACTTCTTTCAGTCTCCTCCATTTAAAACTTCAAGTTGCCCTGACATTTAGATCCCCTCTCACAGGTGTAGGTTGATAAAGCCCAAGGACTCTGCAAGTCACTATTACAAGAGGACTTTTCACATTTTCTGGTCACATCCAATCTCCAAATGGTAGATCTTACTACCATGTACAGTACCACTATCTCATCCATATTAAGGCAGATGCATCAAGAAAGAAAGGTAGTTACCTAATTAGTGTGTATAATACAGTCTCTAGGAAGCTATGAAAGATCAAATGCCTTGAATATTTACAGAGTTAATAAATCATTGTCTTTTTAAAATCGTATCGTGATATTTGAGACTTCTCATTTTAACTGGATAGATATTAACAATGTAGTTACTGACATTATAGATCATGCAGCAAAAAAGATTACCTTCACTGTCTTTGAATTTCTTGATAGCCACGATTTCATGTGTCTCCTGTAAAATATAAGCAAAGAAATGGAAATGAGCAAGATTTGTTGTGCCTCTTCTCTTGTCTTTTTTTTTTCCGTGAGCATCAGAGGAAGAAAAAAGAAACACCCAAAAGGAATTTCCCAATGCAAAAAACTAATTGAAAATCTGGCAAATATCTCAGCGATCAGGCCAAGTGCAACACAAACCCCCACGGAGCAATATGTCACAATTAGGATCCCCAGTACAAAAGCAATAGAGTTAAATGCCAAAAGTTCATGTTTAAACACCTTGTAATATATGCCAGTGAAATTTTCAGAAGTTTTTTTCCTGTGACTCCTGTTTCTTAGTTATCCTGAAGCTCTAGCAATCTTTTATCTACCCACAGTATGAATATGGGTGCTTATCTTTATGAGGTGAACCGAAAATACTGTTCCAGTATGTGGCTAAGGCTTTTGGTTACACCTGTGATTTTGGCTGCCAAAAGTTTTTGGGCTTCAAAGTTCAAACACTCATAAAGAATACAGTATTAGGAAAGTAGGTTCTCTGTGCCTCCTTTTAAAAATGTTGTCATTTTAAGGGAAACCTATCCAAAAGAGGAATCAGTAATTCCATTTGGCAGTGTTCAACCATGCTTACTGTACAGTCCTAAGTGATAACTTCCTAATGTCCACCTGCCTTTGAATTCCTCTAGCATTCTCTACTCACCAAATCATAGGTCACTTTTTTCTCTTAAGTTTCCTTCTTGTTGTGTGAGCAGGAATGCATTTAGCATATGGACAAAACATAGCCAACAAACATAGCCTAGTTCCAGGTCTGTTCATACAATGATGCAGCAACTGAACCTCAGCAACAGGGCCTGGAGGAAGCCTTAAAGTCATGGGGTGAGGGCTTGTGAGCAGGCAGGCAGGAGGCCACCTGAGTACTTGATGAGCTAGATCTACCTTATACACCTTTACCAAACATCACAGTTTTAAAAAAACACAAACAGCAATATCCCACTATTAATAGCATACAAAGGCCAGATTGGATATAAAAATGAAACCATTCTGGAATACCTGAAGACATGTGCATAACCAATTATTGAGCAACACAAACATTTACTCCATTTTTCATTTCAAATCATTGTAACAAACGAACCTGTAAAATACCTGATCCCAATTAAAATGAAAGCACATGGAAAGAATGGTTTGAAATAAACGGAACCTATTTTACTAATTATATTTCTATTATTGAGTTACAGTATCGTTATATTTATTAATTCTAATTCTAGTAATAATAGTAATAGTTACTAGGACTATGAAGGAACATTAAGAGGGTGAGCAAATTTAGTTTAATTTGACTTCAGGTATCTACTGGTAGGTGCTCTGGCTAATTATGCCACTGAAAGATTTTTCAGAAAAGGAACACTGTAATTGCCCTTAAAAGCCTCTGCTGACTGTAATATGCATATGTTTAGACAGCATGCATACACCACTTTGCAGATAAACCAAATTTATCCATTAGTATTATGACTATTATTATGCCTATTTCACATGAAGTAAGAAAAATTTCTAGATGTTCCAGCTACCAAAAAAGGCTGTGTTTTTATTCTCAAAGTAATAGCTAAGTACACTGAAAGAAATATAGGAGTTGAAACGTGTATCCTCACACAGACAGCAATTCTGATTCATTCAAGAAAACTAGTCCATGTAGCTTCTCTGCCATATTCTGATGTTTACAGTGAATGTGATTACTTTGGAAATTAAGTTTTAAAAGCTCTTGGGTCAAGGTCTTTCAAAGACTTGGTTAAGATATGCTATCAAACATCCTGGAGGATTCTAACTATTTAAAGTACTTAAAGTACAAGTGGTTCTAGGAATGACAGCAACAGAAGAACCTCAGGAACCCACTTAGGGATGAAGAAGATACCTGAACAGTTAAAAAATATATATAGTATTTCAGAAATTTTCATTTAAAAAGCTTTGTCACTTGTATTATTTAATTAAACCAATGAAGTGATCATTAATGGTGTCATAAGTGACTAAGAAGTTATACATGACACTTTCCCTATCTTTGAAAAAAACCCCAACAAATATTATTTAAATAACCTGAACTGAAACAACAGCAGGAGACTAGACAATAGGTACTTTAAGGAGCTGCCCTAGTAACATTATGTTCCATCTTAGCACAGAACATAAGTTTTCCTGGAGAATCTCATCCTATGTAAATGATTTTTTGTAGGATTGCGCTATTGGTGAAGCAGTCAAGCCACAGCTAAAATGGATACAAGGACACTGAACATTACTATTCACAGATTTTTAAATACATTGCATCTGCGTGACAAAAAGTCTGTAGCTTCCCTATGATGCAGAACACCTCCAAAAGAGCTGGGGTGCTCCACCTGACAGAAGAGAAAATTGCAGCCAAGTGCACATTTCTCAGTTCTTGCTCACATGCTCTAAAACTAAATGGTTTATATGAAGTGACATAAAAAATAAGAGCCCCTCATAATTTTAAACTAGTTTCAAATGAAAGAACCCATCTGAAATGCCCTGTTCCTCTATTTCCATTACTCCTGCTAATTTTGAACTAGATTTCCGGTTTCCGCCAACTTTTAAAAAGAAATGCAAGTTATAAAAAGAGGAAATTTCCAAAAAATTGTCTCAAATTTGTCCTCCATATACAGAATATCCTTCCTTGGGGGAAGGAAGCAGCAAGAACTCAGTCTCCTGTACCCTGTATGATGTTGCAGGTCAGCAGCACATGTAGACTGTGCAATGCAATCAGCCATTGTATATGATTTCCATTAACATAAACTAATACAGAATTGAAAACATGGAAAAAATTTTGTGTATGTACAAATGCAGCAGGCATATAACAGAGGTGGTAAAAATACACTTCCTGGATCAGGAGAGACATGCTGGTCAGATGCAGGGCAACCTGAAGCTTCAAACAAGTATTGACAGGCACTTGGTGCAAAGCAGAGACACCACATTGCTGAGCCCTGAGATGGACAGAATGGGGGACACAAAGAAAAGCAGAGCTTTGAGGAATGAAGAAATTCAATAGTGGTAATTCAGACTTCTGGGCAAATCTGAAAGGTTTTTTACAGATTGAATTTAGACTTTGTTACTTAAATATCTACTTAAAAGACATTTTGGAGATCTGAGCTCTTTTTATGGATCTGGTTTTCTGCTCTTCAAAAACAGACTAAATTGGAATTCTCCAAAATAGAACTGTCATTCACTAAAATGTATTTTTTTGCATTTCAAGGGGTGTTTTTTCAAGATTGTACTATGACACAGAACAGCACTGAAAACAATGTTCAGTCTGATTGTGGATATCTACTTATATAATAGCTCAGTATCCAACTCTTAGCATGAAAATTGTCATTGACAATTAAATGTATCACCTAGGTAGATAAGCTGGTACTAGTTGATTCAGTGTTTGACTTCAGTGAATGTCAAAGAAAGAAAAAAACTCACATAATCCCTTCTGATCTCTGCTACTTACTACTACCAGCTTATATCACAAAGTAAGAAAACTTGATTTTACTTAGCTGTAATTTTGCTTCACTCAGCTACATTTATTACTAAGCACCTTATTACCATATTTTATTAAAAAAATTATGGCCTCAATATTTGACTTTACAACAATAGCAAACACAGAAGTCAAATCTCAACACTGGCATTACCTCTGATTATTGAGTATGTATATTATAAACACTCTATGTTATAAAACTATAGGAAGAACACCATTTTACAATTAAACATATAGCAACGGAGGAATATTACTAAAAAGATTTTGTGTAAAAGTCAAGGATGTACAGAAACTGGTTATGCAGATTACATATGTCTAAATTGGAGCAAAATATGTCTCTTCATGTACAAACCTGAAAATATCTTTTAATAAGGCTAAGACAAAAATTTCTGTTCTATTTCCTTCACATACAAATATAGTGACAGAGAGGAGGAAGGAGATACCTGCTCATGGGAAAACGGTACCTCCAGCCCTGGAGAGACAAATCACTTCATATTAGGGCTCAGTCCTTTTCTATACTTCAAAATACGTGTGGGAATTGCCTCTGGAGGAAACATATGCTTTACTGTCTGCCCATTTAACCACAGATGAGAGTATGGCTACGAGAGCTGAGCATTTTCACTACATTGCTCCTTGCCACCCACAAGTTTCCCTCCGAGGTTTCCTCACAAGATTGTCATAGCTGGTGTTTCCTGTCACCACTATCAAACTAGAAGAGTTCCTATTTCAAAACCATTTCATTTTATCTCACTTAAAGGACAGAGATCCCCTATTTTTCACTGTCTCTACAAAATTTATATGAGAGAAGTCACTTTTATTATATGCAATTATATATGGCACAAGACACAAATGTCAGAACAGCAGAGTACTGTGTCTCTGCTGTTTTCTTGAAAGATCCTTGATGGGATTACTCAAGGAAAAAGATGCTGCTTAGAATAAATCAAGATCTTAGAACTACAACCATTATTGTTTGGAAAGATAAAGCATATCCTATTCTTGAAAATGTCATGTTACAAAAAAAAAACTCTTTAAATATTTGTCCCTATTTGATTTTAAAGATTTCTGTTAGGACTTTTTTTCCTTTATCTTTTGCATATCATGGAAGACATGACACAAAGCACAGGTACACAGCAAGATTCTTGAAAAACAGATAAGGTTCTGACCTTCTGAAAGTTACATCGTTCACCTATATTTTACTGCCTCACCCTGTATGAGTACAAGAACTTCTCAAGCATGGAATTTTTAAGCAACTGAAAGAACAAATGTTTATAAATGTCAACACATGTGAGCAGAGGTAGCAGTAGTCAACACTGAGCACATCCCATGCACAAGCAGCATATTGCTGCTTTTACTCAGGTGGTGCCGCTCAAGCACTATTTAGCACATCACATCAGGGTTTTACGCTGATATATTAAGTGAAACAATAAAATATGATATGGCATGTTCTGTGACTGGCTCATCATTTCCATCTGTACAAATGTGAGGCTGTTTCAGCCCAAACTCAATTTCTGTTAGAAAAAATTCAATCAATTGCATTCTCTACTCACAGAGAAAATTTACATGTCATAAAAATTATTTAGAAGTGAGCAATAACCTGGTTTGATCCTCATCAATCCATTATTACATTTATACAATTTAGTTTGCCACAACAAAGACACACACTGAAAAAAATCAACAAAATTCAGCCAGACATACCCAATGGCTAATGTCTTTTTAGAACAAAGTAGTACAGTTTTACTTTGAGTTACATAAACATTAATATGTTCTACAACATTAAAGTATTTAGAACAGATTTTTCAATAATCATGATTCTAGCAAAATCACAGAACATTAAGCAGTCAGCCTCAAGGCAACAAAAGCCCAGAAAACCATTACAAGATGGTAAAGCATTTCTCATGAGCTGCTTAAAATGAAGCCTAAAAAAAAAAACCAACCCAACCAAGTAATTTTTCAAATTTACTCTTAAAACAAGAACATAAAATATTAACATTTTAGTCAGGTCAATGTCTCATAAATGTGACATTTGTAATTATCAAAGTTTTTAAACTAAGCCAAGCAATGCACATTCTGAGAGGTGACAGGCATCACCTGCAGTTGTGTCAGGTCCCAAAGTCATTGCCCAGACACTGTTCTGACTCCATTTCCATTCTGCCTTAAACCACTACTGCCTTTAGACACTACTAAGACCAGAACACAGCTTCCTGTCATCTCAACACTTTTGATATTACGTGCTGGCAATTTTGCAGGCAATTACTTTCAAAATCTAGTGGAACACCTTAAAATATTCTCTATAGAGAGAGATGTGCAAGATGATGCAATTTCTTTTTTCAAACAGTTTGACAATATGAAGTGTAAGTCACAGTATATTGTGTCTTCCTCTACACCTAAAAAACTTAGAATTTTCCTCAAGAGATGCTTCACTGTTTCAACCTTATATTTCTCCCTCGAGAAAAATTGCAATTCTTCTGTATGTCAGCTAAAACTCCCACACTTGGTTTATCTAAGCAATATAACTTTTAGCATAGGAGAACTTTCAGGAAATTACTCCTAACCTAAAAGTCCCATTTATTTTTAGGAAGAGACAGAGTCTTTGGATGACAGAACAGTATGTCTGAGTTATCACAATGCCTTTATTTACTGGAAAATTGCTTAGAATTTTTCCAACACATAATGTGAGAGTTTACTTGAGAAGAAGCACCTAGAGTGAATCACCACAAATCAATTTTTTATCTCTTGAAAGCAGAATGTTATTTACTAACCATCTAAGTCCAGGGGAAGGCTCCTAACAGAACAAAGAGTTCTATATTTGATGTGCCATTTTAGGGAAGATGGTCACACTGTTTCCTGAGGAAGAAGAAGAGGACTAGGGAAAGCTTAAACCACTCCAAAAGTTTTTCAAGGGGAACAGCCATACAAGCTCAGCTATTCCACTGGGGAAAGAAGCAAAAGAAAAGGCAAAAATCTTGAGCTACAAGTTTGACAGGAAATTACCAGTAAGTGCAGGTAATGATGGAAAGAGTTTTTTTTTTAAATATATGCAGACTGAAACAGTTTCTCTGATTTCTTTATCTACGTCCTTCAGAAACACTTGCAACAACTTTACTGTTTGTTCAGATGTCACAAGCAAATGCTTGCATTACCAATCTTATTTATTTGTTTTAAATCAAGTGTAGTATAAGGGAGTCATAAACAGCAGGCATTTCTCATCCAATTATCAGATGAATGCATAAGCCAAATGAGTGGCCCATCTGTGTCCATGGACTCCCAGATTGGGGCTCCAGCCCCAGGGGCAGGCTGGAGTGACAGTGGCACTGATGGCAGGGACTCTCCAGACTGCAGGGACATTTACAGGGTCACAGGACAGCTGGGGCTGGAAGGCACTGCTGCTGATTTTCAATGTCCCCATTTCTAGGGATGTTCTGAATAGCCCTCAAGGCAATCAAAATCCACTAGGATGGGATTTGCAGCAACGTGCTGTAGTTGATTCTGCTTTGAGCAGTTGTGAAGAGGCACACCTGAATCCTAAGGAGTGCACTACAATGCATGCATATTACATTCTTCAAGAACTTGCAGTCTACTTATTTAAGGTGTAAATACTACCCTGAAAAGAACACTTGAAAGGAAGTGAACCCACTCAATATTTTCTACGAACTATTGGGCAGATGCTAGTGGTTAGCATCAGAACTTCCACTGTTCCAAGTGGATTTTTCATATTTATTCACAATTTTCTCCAAGCAAGAAAGTAAATATGCATCTCCAAACAATGTGTACAATAATGTAATGAAAAGGATCTGGAATAAAAAACAGCTTTAAAAACGATAAATGTAGCTATTCTGGTTTTTCATTATAAACTAGTACTACTGTAGCAATTTTTAAAACAATCTGTGTTTCATTTCATTCTGTTGTAGCACTAATCCATATAATTTTACAATTTGACAGTATTGTTTAATCCAAACCATGGATGTAAAACAGAAACCAAATTCAGTAAATGTCTATAAAATTCTTCTGAAGCTGAAATGTCAGTAATTTCAGTTTCAAACCTCAGTCTTCTTCCAGTTCTATTTGTTTGGGCTTTTGGGGTTTTTTTGTCTGTCAACACTGGCTATTTTGAAAATGAAAGCTATTCATAAATATCATAATACTGCATTGGCAGATACCAGCATTATTTAATTACTTCTTATAGCATAATCTTGACACTTGTAATACAAGTGATAACAAAGTAGAAAATGTAGAAAGGCAAACTGTACTACCTTCATGGTTTTCTTTAAGACATCACTGACTCCATAAGTTCAGAGGTCAACAAGACATTTATAATTACATTGTATTTCTTAAATTTTGTGTTATTATAATGCAATGCTCCTTTCCTGGGCATCTTGTAACTCAAGAGTAGGTAGAACTTATTAGAAAATAGTTACTTTAATTGGTTGGTTGTTTTTTAAAAAAAATATATCAGTGCCAAAGTCCTCAGTGTTGTTATCCTAAGCCACAGAGACAAAATAGTTTCAGCATGATTGGGTGAAATTCTGAAGTTTATCACATCTCAAGTTTTAGTTTTGAAATCTTTATTTCTGCAGTGGACACAATTTATTTTTTATCTGGTACTTTCACATTTTAAATTTTTGGGGGTCGTCTTTTTTCTCATCAACAATCTGACAGGCATTTTCTTTAAATTACAAAACAAGACCTACTGTGAACCAAAGGCAAACCTGTCAAGCAGGTTCCTGAGGCTGAGACTCTTCAGATGGAATTCAGTTTCAGATTAAGACATCTATATTCAGATACCTGTATGTGAGTTGTGTGTCCAAACTTCTGAGAGCTCTACATTGATCAGTCACTCCAGTCATGATTCAGTAGCCTAAAAAGGGCATCTAGTAGCATTCATTTAAGATTGCTGAGGTATCTACAACACTCACATGGGATTGTCAGAGAAGCCTTTTAGAGCTGCCTCCCCTGAAATCTCCACCTATCAGTTTTTTGAATACTCTCTATTCAAGGTCTGTACTTTCAAACATTTTCTCCTCAATATACTCACGATCTTGAACTCCACTATTTTGCAAACACTGTAGCAAATTATTCTGATAATCTGGCTGGTCTTTCCATCACCTGCATCAAGTCCTGACACCCTCCAGAAATCTCTGGGACTGCTTACATCCCACCACACTGCCTGTCCAGGAAACACCAGGGAAGTCAAAGTACCCCCTGAAAACAAGGGTCAGAGTTCCCCCCATGAAAAACAAGTATTTCAAAAACATCAGCTGGGTAAAGAAGGCTTTGCCCATTTTTTCAGTTTGATCAGGCAGTCTACAATGAAGACCCAATATAATGCCACAGCTTCTGGTCTCACCTCTAACTCTGGACCACAGGGTCTCAATCATACTCTCATCCATCTGCTATGACCCACTTTTCCCTTAAGAGTGGGCCACCACACCATCCCAGAAAATACCATCATACATCTGAGACACTCTTTCCCACAATGGGAAACTTCACTCCTCTTTCGTTTGAGCCCATCTTGTCTGAAATATCTGTTTTCATCCATCCATCCATCATTAAGTACCACTATTAATTCTTTGTTAACAATTTTTATATACCAACTAAATTTTTGTTTTAGTGTGCAAGCTACAACAGAATTTCTCAAACTCAGTTTACTCAGCTTAACACTATCTTAGAAAAAAAATTGTCTCAGTGCTGAAGGAAAAACACCTAAACATAGCAGCAGCTACTGTCATTTCCATGCTGCAGAAGTAGAGACAAGGCTTGCCCTAATTTTAACACCTCTCATAGGCAAATGGCAGCAACAACTCCTCTGTATTCTGCAGTGGGCCTTATACAACCAGAGGTGGCAACTGCCTATTCAGATACCAAGCAGCCATTCCAGATCTGTTCTGGAGAAAAAGCAAGAGCCAAGGTAGAGGTTTTAACCATTAAACATTGGGTTTAACACATTAATTAGTTAGTAATGGTAAGTTCTCCACATCTGGGGGAAAGCCTCAGCTGTAATGGTCTTCCTGTCTAGAATCCCAAAGATGAGAACTTTTATGTTTAGTGCCTCCATTAAAAAAAAAAAAAAAAA